>JALIZH010012223.1:0-35000 GCA_030522465.1 Rhipicephalus appendiculatus
CTTCGGCCGTGAAAGAGCTCTTACACGTGCGACTTTGCGCATACAAAAATAGGACAGCCGTGAAGGACAAAGATGTAAGCTCTATTTTTGGTTATATTATCTATCGTCGTTCTTCGTTAACATCGTTAAACGTTTCACGTTAAATGCATGAACGGTGGTGACGCACGTTTAGAGAAACAACTTCAGTAAAGATAAGGCTCCTTAGCAGAGGTGTCGGCAGAAATTTATTTCGGTGGGGGCACGGCCTTGATCCGAAGCGGGGGCCGGACTGGTAAGTGTGGTCGAGTGTCATTTTGTGCTCTGTATCCCATGGCAGAGAGAAATTTTGGGAGGCCGGGGCACGTTCTCGCTTGCAGACCGTGGCTAAGCCGGCGCTCCTTGGCTATTGCGGGTGGCACCTCTTGTTCAGGGCCACACTGGCTATTGGGACTCGCCGGGACAGTCGCCAAAATGGCTTCGCGAATCCAGTTTGGAAAGTCGCACGTCCTACGACCAATTTGGGAGTCTGCCTTCAATTATCGTCGATATGGTGCCTGCTGGACGTTGTGTCGACTGGTAGGTCATGTTCACGAGTGTTGGGTCGAAGTCACACCACAGATATTTGTCGCTGTGTTTTTCGGGAAATATCGTGCGAAATCTATACGTAAGTGTGGCTGGGTGTATGCCTGTATTCGGAGCCAGTACCTTGGCCTGTCCCCTGCTGTGATTGGGATGAGGTGGGACTTTGGTTCGCATTGCCGGCCGCTCATTGTGCCCCGAGTCACGGCGCGAAACTTTCAACGTGCGTCAGATCCACACCCAGTGACGCACGCTGAAAGTTTCGTGCCATGATGTCAGAGAACTTATCGGCCTCGGCGTCGTGCGTCTGAGTCTTCGTTTGCGCCAGTGAGTCACACTTCAGGAAATCTATGGCGCAATAAAAACTAGCACAGAGAATACGCCTGTACGGCTCTTCTAGTACATATATTCTTTGCCGGCGCCTTTGACGCGCGTTCAACTTCGCGAAGTATGGTTTTGGACAAGTCAATATTAATTCCCACGCGTTAGCACTGCGAATTCAAGTACAGACAGTGACAGTGTTCCGGTGGATCACTGTCTTGTAACATCTTGTGATTTTGTAAAATTTTTGTAAAATCTTGAGCTCTTGTAACATTTTTCAATACAACTATATTGATGTAAGAACTAAACAAGTAAAAGTACTCGATGGATTCGTTTCACTGTAAAACGTGACTAATGAATGTAACAGGGTGGCTAAGGCCAATATAAGGGACGCTGCTACTAATTTTTAACTGCGGAGTGAGATAACAGAGAAATAACAGTCGAACCCATAACGTTCGACTGTTATCTCGCTCATGAGCTGTAATCCTGCGACATTGAGCTCAGGCTAATTTCGGTTAAATGACCTCAAGATATAGAGCGATCAACATTACAATTACTTAACTACTAATCTTGCACGTTATCATTAGAATGTTTTAAATTACTCAGTAGAAAAATTCTTCTGCAATAATTTCTGACTCGTTTAAACATTTCCATTCAGTTATTACGCATGTGTGCATTATTATGTAGGGCAGTGTCTTATGTATAGTACAGCGCATTATGTGAATTGTGCAGCTATGTGAAATTTTTTGTGCTTTGGAATTTATCACTGGTGCAGCTGAAGCTTATTAATTTGTCGGTTGATCTTGTTTTGCTGTTATTGTTATAAATACACGTTACGCTTCTTATATTATACCACATCTTTGTAGTTGCTCTTTGGACTACCGGTTCAATGCTTGAAGTTCAGATCTTTCCCTGTATAATACGCGGCCTGTGTAGACCATTATGGATGAAATAAATAATTCTTGCTATGATACAACAAAAGCTATGATATTATCCACATTCCGCTGCCGTCAAGAGCGTTGTGATTCGCGCGCAAAATTCAAAAAGATTGGGTTCTACGATTTTCAAATAGCGTCAGAATTGCTTTGCATGCTACGTTGCATGTTTGCATAAAATACATGGCCAATTACCTGCTACACGAGTTGTTTCCCTATTTTAAACACGACTAAGTGCCCTCGCCTACTACTGACTCGCTTTGCATCAGTAACTAACATTCTCTTAGACCTCCGACGAATTGTGGAATCTACTGCAAATTTTCCTGAGTTTTATTTTGCTTTATTTTATTTTCCTCAGTTTTATTTTGTATGATTTAACTGCATATATAAAGAGGGGATACTTAGAAGTATTTCAAGAGGTCTCACGTTCTCACTGTTTAAATTAATAATCGTCTTCTTTCTTATGGTAATCAGCCTTCTCACTTATGTTCCACTAGTACCTTGCACATGTATGATTTACTTCCAGTTGACTAGAAAGCAGCGCATAATTTTTTTCTCCGTGTTTGTAGCGCTGCTCGCCAGGGTGCGATATATCGATTACTGTAACGCGATGTCTCGCTGTTGGTGTCAGAACCTCGAGACCTTCTCCCGCATTTATCGGTATTGTGCAAGGTATCACATGATATAAAATAATAAAAAAAACACATTTTCAGGTCATATCACTAGCCTTCCCTTGATTTCACACCTACCAGGCGAAGAGACCTCGCCTGCCTGAATCGTTTCAACTTGTAACAAATGTGAGGTTGCAACAAATTCACAATCTTTGTGGACGAGGATGCGCGTTAACCACACTCGACTCACTATCAAGCAGCATATACGTACTATACTACACTATACAATAGTATACTACAACATGTACTATACGACATATGGAAGTGCAAGCAACTGGAGACATACCGGGACCAGCGCCATCGTAGTTGAGGTTCCTGATGACGATGCTGTTTTCGCTGGCCGCGTACACGTCACCACTAAAGCTGTGAGCTTTTGTTACTACGGGGCCCAGCACCTTGCCGTAGTAGGCCGCAGAGATGCCTGCCAGAAAATTGCGTATACAATCAATCACATGCCTAAGGTCTATAAATAAATTGAATTACAATAGGCAAGAAGTATCATATGTATTCAACACATACACGCACTTATATCAGTGTCACACGGTGTACTGCTAATCGCGATTAAGCCCGATCCTGATCAAATCTCCCAGCAGTGGTTGGCTCGCTTCTGCAGATTTCGTAAAGAAGCCAATCGTGATCACGAAATTCGATCCGGATAAGGCCCGATTACGATCAAAAGTGAGCGTTTGACGCCGGTGTTAGACACACTTTCTCCCGCGAACACAGACACACAGACTCCCTCACGCAAACACGCACGCACGCACATACAGCGAGAGAAAGAGAGAGAGAGAGAGAGAGAGAGAGGAAAACAACAGCGGTGAGAGAAAGGTGAACCGAGGTCGGCCATAGAAGCTTTATATCGGGCTTGTTATTGTTGTTTCATTTCCACATCACGTGTCCCAGGAATAACAAGCTCTCATACCACGTGTATCCCTACGGCAACTCAGTCGGCGCTAGAAGTGGGTCAGGTACTGGACAAATCTGGCCGCCAGCCAGTTGATGACAATCGGGAATTTTTTAGAGGCATACCAGGCACGAATTAAGGTCCACTGATCCATAATGACGTTCGAATTCATAGCTACTAGTAGCATTTCAACTACTTTCAGGGGATGCGTCAAAAACGCACGTCCTTCACGCAAATCGCAAGCTAACGCCTGCCATCTTAGCCACCACACGCTGTCTACAGACCACGTTGACGCATTTCCGTACACCAAGAAGCGCAGCAAGGCAACGTACGGTGGCCGTCGCATGCCGAAGGGTCACGGGGCCGGAACAGAAACGTCACGCATGACGTCATTGCTAGAGCGGCACGTCGCTGTCGACTCTAGTTCTGGCAGTAGTGATGTTGGTAAAATAATCATGCATGCGCCTGATATCGCAAACACCAAAGACCAGTGGAGATAGGGGAAGCCCAGTAAAGTAGTGCCAAACCATATATAGTTAAACCATACCATGTCTCAATTAGACATATGAAGTCCGATCTTTGTATGACGTCATCGTGTTCCAAGTGTGCATAATGCTTGCCAGGTTATCCAACATTTAGAATGGTGACACCTTCCTTCAGACACCTCCCTGCCTTTATCCTTCGTTTTTCTCTCTCAGACACCTTGCCAAACGCCTGGTGATACCTACTGGAAATCGTGTCAAGGGGGTGTTCTTCTATAGCCTAGCAAACGCGACAGCCAAAGTCTTGTAACCATTTTCTTTAGCCTGGTAGGAAGCGTAATCGTCATTTTTATTGGTGATGCAAAGCCTCTCGATGTTCGGTATTCACACAAGCGCAGCGCAATGAGTGCACCATCGCTCGGCTCCCGACTTTCAAAGCATAGGCAAACTGCATCGACTCATTCAGTTCTCCAATCTGCGGTGCAGTTGCAATTTCATTTTCTTTTACGGGTTCATTGTTTAGAGACAACCATTAGCACTGAGTCTATATCGCCAGCATTTGGTGCACTGTATAGGACGATGAGCCTCTGCTTGGCTAGACAGCTTCTTCCTTTTTAGTGGACCGGGAGTGAAATTGGGCTCGCCCAACTTATGCGGCACATAACCGCTATGCGAAGCTGCGCAAGACGGAATAACAAACCTAGCGAGACTTTAATTGCTCAGCCGTAATAGTGAGAAGCGCGTAGCGGCATGGTGTAGGTTACTGGCACCTAACTGACACTGGCAGACCAGCGACACTGGCAAAATACCGATACTTATGGAACACCATGCAGAAGCTATCCATTTCCTTTAAAGTCTGGCGGTGCTATGACGGCCCCCCGGGATGGTTCTATACAGGTCACGTGACTATCGCACAAGGGATGGCGACTGTAAGTTCTGCTGCTGCACTTTTTAAGGTACAGTCGTCAGCAAGCTTAACAAGAACACTCCGACGCGTCACTTGGACTACTTTGACTGATGCCAGCCGCGAAGCACTGGGCGCTTTTGCCGAGATAATACCTCGATATGCTTGGATAGTATGTCGGCATGCATGGGTGTCATCTCGGCAACAGAAGCCAAAGCTATGCGGCGCTAGCGTCAATCAAACTATTTCAGGACACGCTGCGGAGCGTTCGTGTTAAGCTTGCTGACGACTGTACGTAAATAAGCACCACATTATGTCAGGCAGTAAGCGTAGAAATCACTCAGTGGACCCGACGTTCCAGTGATCACAGAATGTAATTGGACAGTTTCAGCTGTCAACAGCTCGTCAAGCATGACGTTAAACGCCAGACAACGAGGTTTCCAGGCACACTTAATTCGCACGCGGGTGGCTGAATAACCACTATCCCACGGACAGGAAATATACCAAGCAAACGAACGTTTTGTGAGTCGGCTACGTGCTAGATCGCTGAGCAAGCCCGTACAAGGGTGCCGGCGGCCTTGGAATTGGGCGCAGTGTTCGCGCGTCGCCCCTGACCTACATGTTCAATAGCCGAGGTGTCTAATAAACACCTCGAAGTGGACACGAAAAAAATGAGGGTAATTTGCAACGTTGAAAAGGCGCATTGAAACATCGTATCGGAATTATCTTAGGTGTTATTTCCTGGGATATTTCAAGCACAGAAAAAAAATTGTCTCGTATTTCGCACCTGATCTGGCGTCGTTTTTGAGCCTAGGGAACAGATGAAAAATTTTACAACAATGTAGAAATTTCAAGAATGCCGAAACTAATGCTAATTTCTACTTGTCATTTTGTGACGATGGAGGACACTTATGGAAAGAAATTTGGTAAGTTGTATACTTGTGTTGCAGAATTATAAGCTAACGTTTTGCTTCAACATTACCAAAACATACTGATTTCTCGTGACTGCTGTAACGAAATTGTGACCATGAAATAAAAAGTGCAGTTTAGTGAACGCTTTACTGACTCCTCATAAATGTGAGAAAATGAAATGCCGCTCTGTTAAATTGTTACCTACATGATGAGTGTCTTTGCGTTTTAGCTGCATTGGAGTTTAAACTTCATTTCTTAGAGTTACACTCGTTTGTAACCATGTATCAACTTGCCCAACAAGCAAATCTTTTGAACTTATTGTCCGCGGCGCGTTAAAATATTGAGGCATGATGAGAAGAGTACAGAGGAAAAGCTTCATTGAGGCCACTTGACTAGCCCTAGATTCGGATGTAGAGAAATGCTGTTTGGTCAGAACAAAAAACAAGAAAGCTTTCTCGCAAAAGCTACTTCTTTTCACTCAATCTTTCAAAACGTGCAGTACTTAACTTTGTTCACTGAGCAGTTTTTTTCTCTAAACAATGAGCAACCATAAAGAAATAAAGAGAAATAGAAGAAAAAGAAGTAGTCGTACCTTGTGGAGCGATGTAGGCTACCAGAATGAGAGTGAGGAACCCGTAATCCATGGTGAAACGCACGTTCGAGTCGGTACAGGTCGATCAACTGCGTAAAAAAGAACAAAACAAAGCAAGAAATTGGACAACTAGGCAGGATGACCTATGCACCGCAGACAAGCCTATTGCCCAAGAGCTTGCCCGTCTTCTTGCGTAAAACCGCAAGCGGCAGACCCACGCAGGATAACTGTTGTTCACGTAGCACAATATCTGTCATCGCGCACAAGGCAGAATGCACTGCCCTGTGCGCAATAAAGCATTGCCGGAAAGTCGGCGCTTCGTCGGTCTCTGTCTTGCCGCGTTGTTCGGGCTGTTGCTCCATTTATTTGGACATGTAGCAAAGGCCCAAGTAGACCCGACGGTCGCGGGTTCGATTCTGGCCGCGGTGGTCGCATTTCGGTCAAGGCGGAATGGTAGGAGCCCGCGTACTGTGCGATGTCAGTGCACCTTAAAGAACACCGGATGGTCGAAATTTTCGGAGACCTCCACTACGGCGTCGTCATAATCATATTTTGTAGTTCCGGGACGGAAAATTCCATATATCTTCGTCTTTTTCTTCTTATTTTTATTTTTATTATTATTATGAACGACCCAAGTAAGCACTCTAGACACAGCAGTTTTGAGATTTTTTTTTTGGTACCCCCCCTGCGCCCCTACCCCGTGCGAACGCCTATGATCAAGGTTCAGGTTCCACAACATGTAAGTCGCCAAATTCTTAAAGAATGACTACAATCCTCACAAATATACCAAGGAAATGGGTGCTAGTGAAAACACCCGAGTACTGTCAAATTTCTTTCATATGTAGAATTTTGTCATGAGAATTAATTGGGGCTGTTCAAATATTTTCCTCAAAATTCTTTAAGGCGATTTGTATTTCAACACACATTTTCTTACTGCTCTCGGCCGATTGCTCAGTTTTTAAGAATGTGTTAATAAATATTTATCTGGGTTCAGCATAATTCATTGGTAAATGTTGGCTGCCTGGTATTTTAGTCACGCGAAAATTCACTTTGGTCAAGCATAATTAGATTTTATACTGCGCAGAACATGAAATACTGGTAGCGTTACTTCCAACTCACGCAGCTTGTCAGACGCGTCTGTCCTGAGCAGCGATGTGAACAACGATCTTTGAAATGGTAAACCTGTTGGTCAACGATGAGTTTCCGTTTCCCGCGTCGACTGTGAAACTGACCGGACAGTGAACTAGTCCGACGGTTTAGAAACCAGCTACGATTCGCCAGAAATCGCTTTTTTCTGACAAGGAACAGAGGGTGGGCAGTTGCGAGGGGCGGTTCTTAAGAGCTGTTTAAAGCGATAACTGGTGCTTCTGCCAAACAAACAATCAGCAGATGCACAACGAGGCTTTCTCTATCACCGTATTTATCACTTGCTGTACAGCAGCGGCTGCTGATATCCCAGCTCCGGTCAAAAGTCATGCCCCACTGATCTGTTTTTCGCTCCCTGTCCACCAGACTTCAGAAAAGGGGATGCAAGTATAGAAAGTAGTGATTACTGACAACATTGTAGCGTTGCTAAAACGCCGATATATTTTAAAAATGCATTATGGAATGTGGCATTTCGTGGATATCAATGATCGTCATACGGCTGGGAAATCGCAGACCCTAAGTATTGGCTTACGCCCAGTCTAAGAGGAACGTTTGAGCTGACTCTGCTTGAATCACAGTGTGCAAGCACGTGACATGAACAACCTGTCCATTTCGAAATAGGAAAGCCGATAATACTGCAATAATTTACTGCAGTTTTTATTTGCCAACACCATATCATAATGAGGCATGCCGTAGTTTAATTTTTATGCCTAATTAACTTTAATATTAATTTTAGTGTTACAAACCTAGTTAATCACGCATATCAAATCATTTTATTAGATTAATTACTTTAACGTGCGCCTAGATCAAAGTACACGGGTGTTCGTGTATTTTGCGCCTATCGAGATGTGGCTGCCACGAGTGAGAATCGAACCCCCGCCCTGATGCCTAAGCACAGCGACGCCATCGCCGCTACGTTTGCGCGGGGTATAACGTGAGTATATTTATCAAGGACCAACTGTCTGCACAAAGTCAAAATTTTGTCTTTCAAATAACCCGTCGCTGTGGTTTATACATAGAGCAAGCCGTTGCACTGAATGGCTCTAGGTTTAGAGTTCGTTCCCGGCCACGGCCTCATTCAGATGGGGCGAAACGCAAAACGCAAGTGTAAGCTAGTCCAGATTTCCTTAGTGCTGTAATGTTTGTAATCAGCTCGTAGTTCTGACTCATAAAACCTGCAACCTGTTGCAGCAACCTTCCGAAGATCTATATCCTGAGGGCAATAGTCCGGAAAACACGGGGTGCTTTAAATAGCTGTTGCTGAGGTCCCGGCTTCAGCGCAGCGGTTATGGCAAGAGCTAACGCGGAATCTGCAAGAGTATATACAGCAACGCCTGATAATTAGGGGATGAGTTCACAATAATTGCCTTTCGTAAGATCGGTTAGCTCGCTTCGCTTGTGATCAGCTCAGCGTCAGGATTGGCTGACATTCTTTTACGAACAATTCTAGCGCAGAGAAAGAGAGAATAATAATTTATGGGGTATTACGTGCCAAAACCACGACATGGTTGTGAATCACGCCATAGTGGAGGACTCTGGAAATTTCGACCATCTTGTGTTCTTTACAGTGCACTGACATCGCACAGTACTCGGGCCTCTAGCATTTCGCCTCCATCGAAGTGCGACAGCCGCGGCCGGAATCGAACCCGCGTCTTTCAGGTTAGCAGCCGAGCTGTACCCGAGGAATAGAACTCAAAAGAGAAAACAGGTAGGTTAACCTGGTGCTAGTAGTCGGATCGCTACCCCATTCAGGAAAGAGGGGACAGTGTAAAATGCATTTTGAGAATACGAGCTCACATTATGGTTTTGGCGTAGTAAACCTTAGTAGTTGTCACTCTTCCAAGGATCTACACACGTTTTCATAGAAGACTAGCTGGGCGGCGCCATAATCCACTCTGTGCTGAGGTAAAAAGGTGCGACACCCCTATAACCCACTGCCGAGGCAATGACGTCAGCCTTCGTGACGTCAGTAATGACGTCAGCCATAGAGTATTTCACCTCTCTTGGGAAAAAGTCTATAGACCTTTTCACAGGAGAGACGGAACGCTCTTGGCTGACTTGAAAGAACGTGTTTCTTCTTTTCTATGCAAAGGTCTATAGACCTTTCCACAGAAAAGAAGAGACACGTCCTTTCTGGACCGTATAGCACGGTAGTACAAATGCTGACGTCATTGACTCGGCAGCGCATTTTTGGGGGGGTCACGCCTATTGCGGCACCCAGGGAGCCTTCATTGAAAAGGGGTGCATAGTCTGCGCGCTGTAGTGCAGAGAACACGGTATATAAGCAAAGTAGCTGACGTTAGCGCGCCCGTAACGCAACGATTGGGCGTGGTCCACGCTCGCGAGTCTCGGCTTCCTCGCCGGGCGGGTAGATAATTCTGGGCGCGCCATTGTTAAAAAAATGTCCGGCTCGAGGCGATATTTAGCCTTTCTCTGTCGGCAACCTATTGAGCGTTGTGAAATAGCGGGGGCCCTTTCAAAAAGCGGTTGTCAGCTGTGGGTGTGGTGCCACTCACGCCCGTATGCGCTACAGCGTGGGTAGACACATCTCGGCAAGGTCACTCGTCACATAGCAGCGCTTGCACGCGGCGATAGACAAAAATTGCTCAGGCCGTGTCCTCGGATTAACATTGAAGACGTGACTGGCAGGGTACATTTAGAAACAACCAGGATATCGCCAAGATCAAATTCATATATGTAGAATTTCAATCACCGATTTGTCGCTATGCTATCGGGAAAAAAATCACCGCGCTCCGACGTATAGGCTTCAACGAAAGCATTCTGTGAGCCTAACGCGACCTGTTGCTAGGCCGCTGAATTGAGTACAAGTCCAAGCAAAATTTATAAGTGACATGCTTTTAGAAATCCGGCTTCTTGTATGCCTACAGATATAGAGCTGGAGAGGGTTTTTTTGTAGTCTAGTGAAATAAGGAGCACGATGGGTTATTCACTAGTATACAGAAGTCCTGCAGTAAAACGCAGCTACATAGGCGGTAGCTCCTCTGCAGTTTTTGATGTCCTGAGTGCATTCCTACCTCCTGTTAACGCCAAAGTGTGTGTTAAGTGGTCGAGCACTAGTGAAAGGGTATCTTTCACGGGCCGTACGTGTGAACTATTATAACGAACGTTCGGACGCCCTGGTCCCACCTGTTGGCAGGCCTTTAGGTGATGCGTACTGGGTCATGCAGTTTTATGGCGTGTTTACGTGAGCGCATCGTTTTAAAAGTATGTTGGTTTAATGCCAGTGATTAAGCAGTTAATCAGTGAATAGAGATAACTTCACTGATCAGGAGCTTGTGCGGGCGCGCTCGATATGTGGCCTTGAAGAGCGGTATGCAGGCGCGAAAGTGTAAAGGAGGCGAGAAAATCCGGCAACGCGACGCAGAGAAAGTTAAATGTCTTCGGTACAGGTACAGTCGAGCACGTAGGTTTGTGGAACGCGCGTGTTACGCCGCGGGTGAGAATTTTTCCGCTGTGTGAAAGGCGTGGTACCTTAGTTCACTTGATTAATTGTTACATAGGTTACAAACAAAAAAAGTAAAAAAGAGAGAATACCGCTACAAACCGAAACCTTGAATTCTATTATATCTGTGCCACGGCCATCGCGGGAGCTCTAATCTTTCTATCTAATCACGTCCCGCATGAGCTTTCCTTTTGTGGGAACTTTTATGTATATTAGTAAAATTGTTAATTGCATATTTATACTATGACGAACGAACGATAGGTAAGACGTGCACTGGCGCACTACAGGGCCCGTATTCACAAGAACATCTGAGGCTAAAAACTGTCGTAAGAGAATATTTCGGCCAATCACGAAGTGGGACATATCGTTAGTGAATGCGGCTGACCACTTGAAAAACACTTAAGAAGGAAAAGCTTTTTTGAATTCGGCCCCATGGAGGTGAGCGCGAGATGGAAACAGGTCCCCGTTCTGTATGCTAGCTTTGAGCGTGACCGGTCGTGAGGTGACGCCGGAATGCATAGACTCACGTCGATACAGGCATATGAATTTACGCGATCGTGCAACCTCTGAAGCCGCGGCGCGCCCTGCGCATAACGCTCACACCGAACGAGAGATTAAAGCTAGTCAAGAAAGGATTTCAAACGTGCATACTCACAGCTGCGAGTCGCGATGACACCGGAGAGAACAGAACAGGTACGGCGAGGTAGGCAGGCGAGCCAGCACTCGCACAAACACAAACACACACACTCAGGTGAGAGTGAGAGAGAGGGGGGAAGTCTCAGTGGCGGGTCGACCGAGCAAAACAGGCGCAGCACGAACGTATTCACGAAACAATGAAACGAAGAGAGAAAAAAATAAAGGCGCACTGCAATCTCGCGTCCCTCAAGACGACGTCGTCGTCGTCGACTGTGGAAGGCGGCCTGGCTTGCGGCGTTGTTGCGAGTACAGACGCACAGCTACAAACATGACCCACAAAACAAGAAGAGAGCGAAGCGGTGTGCGGCCCGTGCGCGCGCGTAGCAAAGAGTGCTTGCTGCCGGCGGCCGACTCGCCGTTGGTCGGCCGGTCGTGCGGCGTGAGCGGAAAAAAAAAAGGAAGGAAGCTGAGAGGAGGAAAAGGGGGGAGAGGGGAACAACGGGCCGGAAGAGACCGAAGAACAAAGACGACGAGTGAGGGAGTAGCGGTATAACGTGGGTGAAGGAAGGCAAAACAACTTTTTCGCGGGATGTGACGGGCCATTTGCGTCGAGTATAGCGCTTTCTCTCCGTATAGTAACGGAGGAAAAAGCTCCTAGAACTTACGTCACTGTATTCCAATCGACGGAAGTTTGAGAAAAAAAAGTTTCCCGCCGGGGCTCGGGTTATAGACCAACCCGACTACCCCTTTCCCTCTCTGCAAGTCATCTCGCTAGTATACCCTTACCCTTCGGGACCCACCTGCCACACGTGCGGGCGCACCTTGTCTGAGCTGGCCTCATGACGTCGCCCCGTCCGCCGTCCGTTCGAGGAGGGGGGAGTCGTCGAGATGATTGCCTCTCGAATGCCTTGAACCGAAGTGCCACGCTGGCGAACGAAGTGTGCCGGTGTGCGCGCCGAGCGTAACGAAAGTGAAACGCTTAATTATAAGCGAGTGCGTTGCCAAAGTTCGACGACTGTAATGTCACGCGCCTTGGAACGAACT
This sequence comes from Rhipicephalus appendiculatus, assembly GCA_030522465.1. Taxonomy (NCBI): domain Eukaryota; kingdom Metazoa; phylum Arthropoda; class Arachnida; order Ixodida; family Ixodidae; genus Rhipicephalus; species Rhipicephalus appendiculatus. Next base: position 12,569 of record JALIZH010012223.1, read on the forward strand.
GCCGATAGATACAATGAAACAATTAGGTCTGCTTGGGGGGGGACACTCTAAGACACCCGCTTAAGAAGCTAATAAAGCGTGAACTGTGCACAGACACCAAGAAAAGACACCTAGCGCGGCCCTCTGTGTGCATGTATCTACAGTCGCGATCAATGTGATTTACAACAGGGGAGGGCGGGGCCTCGCAAGCCTATTCACAGCTGAACAATTTTTGTTTTCTTATCTGGGAGCAACCCAGAGTGAGAGAACAGCGTTAATTTGTGAGAATAATGGCTAATGGAAACCATGACTGATCTTGGAGTCCACGAAGCCACGCGCTCCCGTATTGTATGTCGTAATGAGTGCTACTTTATATGCATGCGTATTTTTCGTCTTGACTTTGCACTCGTTTACTTTTTCTGATAGATTACCAGTACACCGAAACTGCCACTTATGTAACATCCACGCACTTTAGAACTGGGACAGGTGTACGTCCCTCGAGTTTAAGCACCCGGATTGCTTTACCTATCGTGACGTCACAAAGGAACTTAATTGCCTTGCGTATCCACATGCCTTTTTTTCTATTCCGTGCAGAGAGAGACATTCAGTGGGTGTCTCCACGACCAGTTACATATGCGTGCTGCCGATTTTCGATCATTTAACGCATAGGTAAGTAAAATTAACAGAAAGACACTGCCAACAAAAAGTAACGGACACCGTCAAAAATTTCATATGCGATGCAGCGAAAGTGCCAGTTGCGAAACGCCGTCGCAAGTCGTCTTTCGCCTTTGCGTTCCCTAGTTTTTTCCTCGCGGTGAACCGGACCCACTTGATATGCGTGAAGAGTAAAGAACTCGAACGTATAACTTGGCTGGGATATTTGAAACTTCCAGCACGTCCACGTCCGTTGTGCAATGCTTGCGATGCTCGGCTGCTGACCCAAAAGTCGCGGGTTCGATCCCAGCCGCGGCTGTCTGCTTTATCTCAGCTATTATCCGTTGGCGTGTCGACATCGCAAGCGCGTCTCTTCCCAGAATTCTGAAATTTATTTACCGAAGTTCACATTTATAATGATTGTTTGGGCTTTGCGTCCGAAAACAGCGATCTTATCATGAGGCACACCGTATGAAAGACTCCCTATTAATTTGGCCCAGCCGGGTTTTTTAAGAAAGAAGCCCTTTAGGTGGCCGGGCTCTCGTATGCTGTCGTATGCTGTCAGGCGTAGCATGTCAGGCGAAAGGCCAGGCAAACATCTCCAGCTCTTCATTAAAATATTTCTCTCTCTCGTATGCTGTCGTCGTCGCTTGGCGTAACGCAGGCAAAACCACATATTGGGCGCGAGGCCCACCACTGGAGGCGCGGGCGCTGCAATCGCTGTGACGTACAGGGTTGGATCACGTGATCTCGGCTCGCTCTGGCGAAGGGAAGCGGACGGTTGAATGCGTTGTTTTTAACCACGACTTCGCGGTGTTTTCACTTTTGAACGGCGTTGTTTTGCTCTCACTTCGTGTGTGCGAACTTCTGGAGACTACAAAATCCTGAAAAGAGCAGTAAATGTTATCGGCGGTGTGGTACTCTTCTGCTCCGTGCCACAGTGCGCACCGTACGCGAAGGAGCCAGGCGTACGTGAGCTTTCCCTTTTACCCCTACCCTGCTTTGGAAGAGCATGATGCCGCTGTCGCATGTCTTTATTTGATTTTATTTCAAGCTCACCGCGTTAAAATGGACATCGAGCACGAACGTTCACATAAAAGCAGAAAGTTTCAGTTTCCGCGCGGGAGCCTCGTTCGCAAAGAAAAATGAGTGTGGAAACAGTTCGGTTATGTATGTTTTAAAATACGACGTAGCAACATGCGTACAGTGGGAAGTTACCGTCAATACGTTTAAGAATGTGCGCCGTTGTCAGAGATTCAAAATAAAGCCGAAAAGTCCAGTTGTTTTCCCTTTCCGCTATCTTTACCCTATTCTCTATTTCGTGGCCAGTTGCTTCTGCGTGTTCGGCCAGCGCGTTCGACGAAAGCTTTTTTTCTTACGTCATACATGTGCCACTTGAGTCTTTGCTAAAAGTTACTTCTCTCGCCGAGGTAACATTTACCACAGTCTGCGCCACCCTCCTCCCCGGGTGTCCGTGTTAGTTCTCCTCATGTGTGTTCCCGACCCGACCACACGGGTTTCCGTCGGCAAATTCAGCTCACGGAATTCCTTGCCTGTAGATTACGTCTGTAGAATGCGCCCACAGCCACTGGCACTTGTTCTTCTCTGTGTTATTTTGAGCTACAGGAGAAAACGTGGTCAGCTTCGAAAAATGATTCCCCTTCCAACAGCTGCCGCGAAATGTCATACAGCTCATGAATGAAGCTCTGGACACTGGTATTTTCACTCAAACATGAAATTGTCATTTAGATCACGGTAAGTAAGACCTCGCAGCATGCTCATTAAAGGACGCAAAGTAATACGGCCGGCTGGCACACGGTGCATTTGCTATCGTGATCGAGCCCGGTCGGGATCGCATTTTTCGATTGCGATTGACGCCTTTGTAGAAGCTGTAGAACTGAGCCCAGGCCCGTAGCCAAGGGGGGGGGGGGGGGGGCTAGGCCCCCCCCCCCCCCGAAATTCGGATGGGGGGGGGGGGGGGTGTTTTACCGTGAATAAATAATAAAAATAGGTGGTTTTCGAAGTTATCAACAGGTGCCCCCCCCCCCCCCCCCCCCGAAAAAAATTTCTGGCTACGGGCCTGACTGAGCCAATCATCCAAAATTCTCACCCCCTGTGTGGCTCGATTGCGAGCGAATGTGCACCGTGTGACAACCGTCGAAAATTTTCGCAATAAGGGGCAACAGATTAAGATCGTGCCGCAGAGAAGATTTGCTCGTGTGAAATTTTACCTATAGCTACAACTCTGAAAGAGCCACGTGCGTGCGTGACTCTCTTGCGTTTGCCTCCAATCAACAGAAAAGTTGCGGCTGCATGCAGCTGTAAGAATGCTCGGTTTCTTTCCAAAAAGCGGGGAATCCGCTTGCGGTGTGCTAAACAGGAATGTAAATTTGCGCATGCTTGTCGTGTCAACCACGGCCCGTTTTTGGATGCAAACGTGCAATGAATGATGTAGCACGGTTGTGCTCATTTCTTGCAGCAAAAATGTGTTCCTTTGCCGCAAGCGCGCGTTAATGCCTGTTTGATGTTTCAATTCGACACAGAATCACTCGTTAGCCTTTACAAAAGCTGTGCGCTCGGACCATAGCAGACGACGCCGGCAATCAGGCTTTGTGAGAAGCGTAAAATTTTTTCGGAGTAGTTATTTAGAATTTCGTACAGTCAGTGAAAAGCCGCAGCAGTACTTTACTGATTTCGTCGAAGTGAAGTACAAAAAGAATCACAAAATAAGGAGACGCGAAAGCGGCTGCGGGCTGTGCGCGAGACGGCTGGCGGAGCAATCCAACCCTGCACGTCACAGGGATGCCTCCGCATGGTGGCGCCACGGTATGTCCTCGCGCCCAATAGCATAGCCAGCTGTAGCATACTGAGCGCGCGCTCGCGCCAACGCGAAGACTTCGTCCTCTTGTCCTTTGATCGCCTTGATGATGATATTAACTGCAGGAATTACTACTATGGCTAAAGAAACACGACAACACAAATCACGTATAAAAATTGAAGGAGGAAGCAAACGAGAAGTAGAAAGAGAAAGAAAGGAAAGAAATAGGGAGACAAATGGAAATACATAGAAATACGGAGAAATAAAACACAGAAATAACTGGAAAATAGAACAAGAAAGAAAGAGAAAACCGAAGAGAAACAAGAAAGGCTGCCCAGCTCCGCACTTCTTTCAGGCTTGGCACCACTAGGGCGAAGCTGCCTTAGTTTTTTAAAAACTTGCACCGAAATCTAAGCAGACGGACATCTAAAATTTTGATATAACTTCATTTGGGCCTAGCTGGTACGTAACCTTAAGGTTAAGGTTACAACACAAGCGCGCAAGGCCCTACACAAAGTAGAGACATGACACACACAATCATGAATATTCCACGGCGCATGAAAGCGTCCTGTCTTATTCTCGCGGGGCGTCTTGCGTGTAGCCGACGTAACTTTAACCTCTAGCACTTTGCCTCCATCGAAATGCGGCCTCCACGGCCGGGATTCGATCCCACGACCTACGGGTCAGCTGTCGGGCACCGTAATCACTAGACCACCGCGACGAGTATTTGCCGAAGCTCCAACGGTCTGCACGGAGGTCTCCACTTCTGACCGGTTAGCGTTCTCATCAGATTTGCACGACAACGCTTCAGACAGGCGGACTTCGTATGGTTAAACGTCATCACACGCACAGCCCTAGACATAGCATGCGTAGTCTGCGCTAAGCGTGATTTATCTGCAAAACGTTTTCCGCTTACCGAGCGAATGTCCTTGAACGTCTGCTACTCTGTCTGCTAAGCTCCATTGCCACCGCAACAGTGATATTTTTTTTTGCATATTACGGTAAAGTCCTGTCTGCATAAGAGAGAGAGAGAGGAATAGGCTTGGAGGAATATGCTTGTCTAAGGTTTCGCGTAAAGTCCACCAGCAACGTGAAAATAGACAATAAATTTTAACCCATTTATGGTTGCCTAAGGGCGCTTGTTTGTGTTGTGACTACCCTCAAGTCTAGTGGGCACACCGAGGACAATTATGTGGTGACAAAGGAATTATTTACTTGCTCACCTCTCATGATAAAGCAAGGACCACTTGCGCGAAGACTCAGAAACAACACAGGACGGAGCACTTACTAGCAAGTGAAAATTTTGATCACGGAAAGGATGGTCTTATGTATGCATCACGTGAATACAAGTCACCACAAGCCATCCTTATTTTCAAAGGCACTGCAAATCAACGAAAAAAACGCAATGATGAACGATTGCATACAGCAGGAAAGCACGTGTTAGACCGCTGAATAAAAAGAGAAGCACCGAGTCACGTTACATGCAAAAGAGCTCATTCAGTCTTCGTGCAAGTTGCGTGTTTCATCATGGAACTTTAACAATATTCACACTTGGCAGTCATCCTAATTCCTCACCTACTTGTCGCGGCTTGCATAAATGCTGTGATAGCAGCAAAAGGCGGCACGAATAGTGCCACTGAATATAGGGTTTTGCGTAGGTATCGCCGTTAAATTACCGTGCTCGATATTTCTTGGCCCACAAGCTGTTGAGGTCAAATGTGGTATGTTATTATCACTTAGTATCGCAGCATTTTTATAAATCTTATATTGTTTTAAGGTATGTCACCACCCTTTAAAGTACGATTTTTTATGGGAATATTTATTTATGGTATTTTAAGAATGTACGGGCATTCAAAAGAGCGTTGCAGGAAAACATTTTCTTTTCTACCTGGTTCTATTCGAATGTTATCGTCTCGTTTTACCCCTGTACATTAACCCAAAATGTTATGTTAGGAAAGCTTCATTACTGTTGTTCTCAAAACAGAACTTTCAGTTGTATTTTGTAGCGCGATTGCAAACAACTTTAAACGAATCGATCTTCTCTAATGAAACGTTCCGTGCCTCTTGCTGAGAGATTAGCCTCTGCAATGAACTGGGATAATTTAAAGGGATAGATATCCCCTTCAGGCGCGAATTAGGATGCACTGTCTACGAATGTGTCAAATTCACATAGCATAATTTATAGGACTCAGTATTACATTCTAAGAAAGAAAATGAAGCAACATGTTTTGTGTGAGTTTCAGTGATTAACTGTGATTAGTATATAATTAGATATATAGTAATTCTGCAGTCAGCCACGTTCCATTTTGACGTAGAAAGGATGAAATCCTAGACTTCAAATGTGTGCGCAAGTAGATTTCGTTGTTATCATTTCGGGAGAAGAAAAGTAGTACTCTTGACTTTGATCATGGAGCGCGGCACGTCGAACGACCAGACGAACATCGCAGTGCCTTCACCAAAGTGATCGCTTACAGTCATACACAGCAAACGGAAGTTAATAATAATATGTGGGGTTTTACGTCCCAAAACCACCATATGATTATGAGGGACGCCGTAGTGGAGGGCCACGGAAATTTTGACCATCTGGTGTTCTTTAACGTGCACTGACATCGCACAGTACACGGGCATCTACTGTTTCGCCCAGTTTTGCCTCCATCAAAATGCGACCGCCGCGGCCGGGATCGAACCCGCGACCTTCGGGTCAGCAGCCGAGCACCCTAGCTACTGATCCACCGAGGCGGACGTAAACTGAAGTTAAGTCAAGGCTACTGACTATGGAGAAGGTTCAGTTCATCCAATGACAATTGTATCTTGCTCTCTTTTCGCCACAAGTTGACACAACTAGCACAAACGATTTGCGTACACAAACGTAGCCACCGTCGCTGAAGGGGATATGTTTCGATGCTATGAGATTTCAACTGAAACGCAACCTTCTGTAATGACACAAGTTTTGTTTTTAACAGTGAAGCTATTTAAGTTAGCCGTAATGCGTCCGACCCTATCTAAAAAAAAATAAACGGGTATGTGTCGCTGAAGTTGGGTAAATACCCGCTACTCACCACTGGTCCACCAAAAAAAAAAAAATTGGCTGCATATTTACGAAGTGAATTCTGATGGTGGGGCGAAGCAGTGTGCATCGGATCGTGAATAGTGGCCTTCTATTTTGTTCTCGTTAACAGCCTTTTATTTTGTTCTTGTTAACCTTTTATTCTGTCATATGCTTCGATTGATGGGTAGTTAAATGTCAGTGCTTTTACGGTGTTGTGGCCTTTTATTTTGTTTTTTAAAACCATATGCTCGCTATGTACGCTGTCTAGACGGTATTGCGCACAGATGTTTCGCACCTGTGCTTCCACTAGGGACTACGGCGAGCCTCGACGATATTGTGCGACCCTAAAGTGCTTCGCCACTAAAAGAAGGCAATTGTTAACCCAATACTACGGAAAGCGAAAGGCAACGGCTGCTTTGAGATCACCCCGAGGCGATGGAAGCCCTACGCCAACGACGACGTGCCCGAAGATATATGAGAGGTACGAACGCTTGGTTTCAGCGCGAGTTTGTTTCTGGAGTTTGGAAATCTGTGTCGTGTCTGTGACTGTGTGTGGTTTAACTAGAACCTCTCTGCGCTGAGAATCAACCTAAAAGCAACCTTGCATCACCTAGCTAAAGCCTAGAAAAACCTATAATCAATTTACAAACAACCTGCATCGTCTGGCTCAGGCCTAGAAACAATCTAGAAGTCTAAAAGCAACCAGATTATTCTTCAGAATCCTCCCGTTGTGCTGTTTCAACGCTTGCGTGACAGTGCAAGCTTCGTTTCTTTTTTTTGTCATATGATAGTTTACATAGCTAGATAACAGCGCAAATTTGTAGTATGTCGCACATCCTACGTGCGTAGCTGTAATACTGCCAAACCATTTTATTTTCATATGGTTGGATTGCTAGTTATGTCTTTTGGTGTGACAGGCCAATTTAAGGTAATTTGGTCATATTATCATTTGCCTCAACATTGTTTTGCACTCAGCACGGTTGAAGTTTTTAACTGTCCTTCCTAAGGCGAACGCAAATTTTAGGTCGAAATGCAAAAATATTTCTAAAATCGCAGTGACATACTTTCAGCTAAAACTTGCTCCAGAGTCTAATGATCTTTTTATAACGGTAAAGGTAAGCAGCTACTTGTTGCACATGGGACAAATAAACAGTAATAACCTTCCCTTTACTCTTATTTTAGGGGCGAAGCTCCTTAGGGTGTGGGTCTGTCCCTCCTCTGTAGTATGTAGTAGTATGTAGTAGTAGGTAGCCACGTATAGTGGAATGTACCACTCCACGTGATAAAGATGACGATGACGCCTGATGACCATGAAGAATAAGCGCGTTCCACTATATTGGAATGTAACCACTACACGTGATAACGATGACGATGACGCTGATGACCATGAAGTATAAGCGCGTTCCAGACCACACATTCTCTTTCTGCCATGGATGAAAACGATCGTGAACGCACTCTCGCCCTCGAAAGGCAAAACGGCAACGCCGACAACAAACGTTCCCCTGAGCTTAACGTCATATATGAGGAAGACAAAATCAGGGGAACCCCCTCCTTGTGGTCTGTAGAGCTCTTGAACAAAATCATCATCTACCCCATATGTAAATAATAAAACATTGTGTATATACTTTATCAATATGTAAATAATGAAACATTGTGTATATACTGTATGTATAATCATACCACACCCCCGCGTTTGTGTCAGGCCTTTGTATGACGATCGAGTGGGCAAAATTTACGGGGATTGACGGCTTACTAGATTACCTCCGGAGCTTCGCCCACTCATCATCATTAACTTCGTGGATATGGCGTGATTTTTTTCGCTCTCTATTACCTATAAGGCGTAAAATTTTCAAATATTTAAGCGCGTACAAAGTTTACGCTTTAAGGGGTGCAAAACACCTAGGGTGTATAGTTTCGAAAACAGGTCACTTACTGCAAGCGACTTATAAAGACAACGAGATTAACAGTACATCGTCGCCACAGTTGGCATGACGGCGACAAGGTTGTACTCGGCGCTGCCTGGATGCGTCACGTCCGGCTGCTTCCCGCGTCGTTGCCGCGGGGCTCAGACAGATAGTCCCTATATCAGCGACGCGCCGGGCCGCGACGAAGCGAACGCCATCGGATGCGTACCGGGCACGCGTGCTCACCGGAGTGTGCACAGTGTGCCACACAGCGTATGCGGTCGGCCGATGACACAGATGCGTAATGATTGCGGTAACCTGTACGCGACTCCGGCCGGTCTTCCGTCGCCTCCCGGTGCACCACCACCGCCGAGTGCGAACGCGTTCTTGGAAAGGTCGTCAGCGAAACGGCGCGGGTTTTCATCCTCCTCGCTCCGCATTATACAATGTATGCAGGAAGCTGCGTGGCATGACGTGCCACCAGGCAGGACCGGTTCCGCGTAGAGTTTTTTAAGTGCGGGTGCGTGGAGTTTCACTCCCCGCATCAGGAAGTTCGTCTACAGTGCGAAATAAGTTGCGAAGTGTGGAAAGTTTGTCGGGTGACGAAAGTGAAGAGCGTCCCTTAGGCGATGGTGCCTCCTTAGCCGAGAAACCCAATGCCCGGTAAACTGCGTCAACCGTATGAGGTGTGCCACGCTCGAATTAGGTCCATCTATAGTTGGACAAAACTTTAGAAATCTGCGGCATTTCCTCTTCAAAAGCGGATGCACACAAGCCTGTACCAATGGGTGGGGATTCCACACTGACGTCATGAATCGAATGGCTGGTGACACTGTCTTACGAGAACACCATTGAGTGCATGGACGTGACAATTTCTTTACTGGCCGAGGCGATCGGCTGCACCCGTTTATATGCCATCAGGGCAGGGCCTTGCCGGATCGCTTAAGTTACATCCGGCTATAGTTACTATAGCTGGGAATGTCATCGCGGGCACCTGTGAAGCGATTGTTGCCTACAATAATGACAAGTCAAAGAGTCGTCTCTAACGTGCAGTATTCGCCAGAAAGTTCAAGGAATAAGCAGCGAACCACGGGCAAGCTACTGGAAAGACCTGACAATAGTAAGCACCAAGTCATGGACTCCTGGGTTAAACGAGTCACCTCATGTGTGGAGCCACTTTCAGGCCCAGACGTCACATCTCAAGTTTAAATAGGGTTGTTGCGATTAGCACGGTATTCCTTGCTCGAGTAGTATGCGTCATGCCAAATGACCATGGAACTTGGTTCGTAATTTGTCGTAAATTAAGTTTACTATGTATGTCCCGCATAGTTTATTTGGTGCACTCAGCTTCGTTTTGAGAACGACAATTTTCGATGAACTCATGTATTCGTGCTTACTGTTCTTTTGTATTCTGATACTTCATTCGCAGTATTTATTTTGTCGCATCTTTCCCGATTTTGCTGTAATGGGACGACTTGCGTTGGCTAACATCCTTTGCTACTTATAGAAGGGCCCATATCATATCACCGCATGAATGGAAGAATTCCTGGCGCGAGAACACAATGCCAGGAAAGCTGTCAGATCACCTGACACTTTGACAGATGAGTGCCACAAAGCTTTACACTCTTACTGTCTAACACTGAGCGTTTGACACCGTGCCGTGGATCAGACGCCCATAGAAGGGCTGACGCGTGCGGCATAACTTAAGCGGTATGCCGGCAGACTAATTAAATTAATTCAGTGTGTTAATGAATACACAATATTGCTGAGCAAAAACGAAATTTATATGTTTGAACGATTTATCTTGTTCTGACCGGTTTGTGCAGCTTATTTGTTCGCAGTGATTGATTTCATTCCTAGACTAGATAAGAAATTTATCATCTCGCCAAAACGAAACTTCGCGACTATATTTCGCGCAGTGGCGGCTAAGACGGTATGGCGTGACGCTGCAAAGAACAAGGTCGTGGGTTCGACTCACGGCCTGAGTGGTCAAAAAGAGGGCAAAATGAGAAAAACATCCACGTATAGTCAAGTGCACGTTAAGGCATTCCAGGTGGCCCAAATTAATACGGAATCTTCCATTACGGAGTGCTTCAGTATCATATTTTGACACTTAAAACCGTTGAATTTAATCGAACGACTGTCCTTGCGTTTACTACATTAGTTTTACATCTGAGACACGCTTGTAGTACTCAAGGAGGAGGTCGGGGCAAAATCATTGTTCGTCTTAAGTGCCTCGCCACGTTTTATTTCTTTTTTCTTTTTCTCTTTCCGCACGGAGGCCCTGCTGTGGTACTCTGGTGCGTCTAACGCGCGCGATTGCGTAATAAGAGCACTTAAGAGTCGGCGCAGGCGCCAGTGCTTTATCGCGGGCCGCGTTTCGTGCGCGCGAATTGTTTCAGCACGCGGAGAACGAGATCCGTTTCATCACAGTCGGCCCACGGTGGCGCCGGAAAGCTCCTCGCTGGCACCGCGCGACGGCGAAACCAACCTTGCTCTTTTGTGTTCGCTTCGCTATGCACGAAAGCATAGACTCCGCAACGGGAAATTAGGAACAGAACCCTGGAGCAATAACAAAGACCCGAATGTATTGCGTTTCACACAACGTGGAAGTGATGGGAACGGGTGGATGAATGAAACACGGGAGGCATAATCGCGCGGCACTACCGAGACAAAACGAGTCGGTAGAACACGTGATGGTCACGTGAAAGAGAGAGAGAGAGAGGGGTAGCGGTATGTTTTATTACTTCCACTTCGCAGGTGGAGTGATGGTAGGGCAGCTGAACAGGTGCGCGTCGATTAATAGCTACCTGAAACCGAACATTCTTGACGACCGACGCTGTCGCAAGAAAATGGCTTTACGAGCTAATGCTTGTAGCTGGACAGTTATGCTTCGTCTGTGTTTTAACGGTAGATACGGAACGCGGATTTGTGAAGTATTATTCCTCTGGCTTGAAATCGATATGTCACTTCGTTTGAGGTAAAACGTTTTTTGCAGATTATAGTTCACTCATATTGAAGTATTCAGGAGCACCACTAGCTCAAAGAAAAAAAAAGAAAAAGACAACGCATAACGCTGTATCGTGTCTATATAATTTTCTTTTGTGCTTCCGCAGCCCACCAGTAGTTAGATGAGACATTGGTAAGATTTTATGCTTTTTTTTTTATTAAACTGCTGCACGCTAAGTGCATAGAATGGCAATTGACAAAGCTAAGTATACAATGCGTGCGCATTATATTATTACAATATTCCGTCTGAGGGACCGTAGAAAAATAAATAAGTAAATAAATAAATAAACAAATAAATAAATAAATAAATTTTGAATTTAAAGCAGTAAATCATTAGAAGTGAAACCACAGGAAGGACCGAGTACAGCATCACAGTCAAAAAGAACAAATATCGTAGCACCGCTGACTGTTTCCACGTTAGCTAGACTAAAACGGCACCGCATTTTCTACCGGTACAATTTCAATAGGCAACTACATTTCTCCTACTTTCTGTACATTTCTTTCTTTTTTGGCTATACAGTTTTTTTTTATTACCTATGCGGTTGCGTAAATGCATGCCAGCTCTCCCGACGAAGATGCCGCGTAAATTGCCAGCGGAGCTTATCTCTTCCATATTTAACCGTTCGCAGCCTATAGGTGCCGACTAATGCGAAGCGTGGGCTCGCATGAATTGTTTCGGTGTACGAAGAACGGTGAAACGCTTACATCACAAAAGACTCCCCATGCATGCACGCTTGCGCTGCGCCGCGTTAGGCGCTGGCGCCGGCCGGCGAGACGACGTCGAGCTTTCGCGTTCAGGCAACGTAAAACCGAAGGTCGTCTCGCAATGACTCTTCGTAAAGAGGGAGGAGCCACTCGACATATACGCTGGGAAAGCACAGAGGCGCCGCCGACGCCCTGTTGTAGCGGGCTGCGGAGTGGAGGCGACCCAGATGCTGTTGCCACGTCGCCCTCGCGACGCCCGATCAAAGATTATGCACGTAGCTGTAGCCCCCGCTGCGAGCCACGTACCGTGGGTGTGAAGAGCATCGCTTTTTCTATGCAGTAGGGCGTGCGTAGTACTTTCGTTCGATTGCGTTCGATCGCTCCTGAGCGATATGAAAGCCGGATGTGTTGTTCGGCAGCCTGGAAACGGGAGAGTTCGAAATTGATTTAGGTAGTGCGATCTTGTGATGAGACATTATATGAGTCGCGTGGGGCGTCGCCAGAACGGTAAAATGTTTTTGCAGTGCTCTGTTTTCGTTCCTTGGCAGCAAGATGGGCTTTTTCTTACCCCTGTAAATGAAAATCTCCATTCCCAATTCTTTCTTTCTTTCTTTCTTTCTTTCTTTCTTTCTTTCTTTCTTTCTTTCTTTCTTTCTTTCTTTCTTTCTTTCTTTCTTTCTTTCTTTCTTTCTTTCTTTCTTTCTTTCTTTCTTTCTTTCTTTCTTTCTTTCTTTCTTTTTTATTTATTCGTTTCTTTGCTTGTTTATTCTTTCTCGACATACATAAAAAAAAAAGGGTTTCGAAAGATCGCTAACGCCATAGGTCGGTATGAAAAGTGTTGGTTTGATCTTTTCATACTTTCTTTTTTTTTGTAATAGTGTTTAAACAAATATGCGGGTGAGCGGGAATCGAACCTATGACCTCGCACTCCCAACCGGAATTTCACAGCCCCACCGTATCCTATCCGAGATCCCTATCAAGATATCGAAATGCATTCCTTCGGTGACCACGTATACGTTGTCGATCGATAAGTTTTCGGGAACAAGGACACCCTCCGATGACCACAAACATTAGAGAGTTTTAGTGCCGGGGACCCCCAGCCTCCCGCGTACGCAGGCGCTCCTGCGTTCCTTTGTATTCTGCACAGGTGCAGCTGGGACTACAAAGGAACGCTAGAGCGTGCGTACGCGGGAGGCTGGGGGTACCCGGCACTAAAACTCTTCTATCAGAGAGTTTTAGTGCCGGGGACCCCAGTACGCACGCTCTTGCGTTCCTTTGTATTCTGCACAGGTGCAGCTGGGAGTACAAAGGGAACGCAAGAGCGTGCGTACGCGGGATGCTGGGGGGTAGCCAGCACTAAAACTCTCTATTTTCAGCGGGCGACGGCGAGCCGGTTGGGTGACAGACCGCTCACGTCGGGGACTCGAGATGTTGGCATCCCGAAGGCTACATCTCGTAGCCTTGCGTTTCATTTCCCATTCTTGTTTTATGGTCCGTTGAGTTGAATAGCTGACCTTGGCCATAGCAGCGGTGCCGCGGCGTCTCAGTGAGCGGCCAGGGGGCTAAAATAATAAAGAAGCAACCACAACGAGAAAAGCAAAACAAAAGAAGAGCATGCTTCGGAAGGCCGAGCTCACGGCTTCCGACGGTACTTTCACCCAAGGTTATCCGTTATCCTAGAGAAGCGTTGATGTTGTTAAGGACGACGATTAAGGACGAATTCCGAGCGGAAGGGGTTGGGGAGAGCAGTAAACAAGCTAGAGGGTGCTTACGCGTCAATTTGTTATTTCACGCCTTCTCACAACCTTTCTGTTCCTTCTTTACCCATCTACTTCATTCCCTGCTTGCGAGGTAACACATTAGAAGCATTCGGAAAGGTAACAGTGACGTCATAAGGAAGTGCAGTCTGAAGACAATAGAAGTTTTCGCCGCGTAAGTGTTGATGACACGAGAGAGTCACGATAATGATCTTTCTTCGTAGGAACTAGACGAGAACGGAAACCGGTTACAGGCGATGTTCACGTAACCAATAATGAACTCCTATTTATGTTCCCTGGGATAACGTCAACGTCCACATGAATGCAGTTATGCTACCGAAGTGTGTCTAGAATTCAGGAGGCACGTGTGAGGTAATAGTTGCGTATTCCGGGCAATTGCGCGTAACGTGCGCGTTTTTGTCCTTTGGTTTGACAAATGTATATTATGCAACAACTTATTCCTTTTTTTTTGGTTCGTCGTAATCATCTGTCCCCACTTCCTCCGCTGGGCACTGTCTCTTGGCGACGTCCGTTAAGTGTAAGTAAGCATGAACTATTCTATGATGCTAAAAAAAAATGTGCGTCATCTAATGAGCCTTATTTATATACCTGGTCATCTTACAGCAAAACAAAATGTAAAAAAAAATTCAGCCAGGTCCGCTTGGCGGACACTGATGAAACAGCGAAGCTGCTGGCGTGCAGTGGGATTGAATGAAGTGGGATGAAGTGGGAATGTAGTGAGAATGTAGTGGCATGAAGTGGGTGCATGAAGTGGGAGAAGTGGGAATGTAGTGAGAACGTAGTGGCATGAAGTGGGTGCATGAAGTGGGAGAAGTGGGAATGTAGTGGGAATGTAGTGGCATGAAGTGGGTGAATGAAGTGGGAGAAGTGGGAATGTAATGGGAATGTAGTGGGAATGCAGTGGCCTGAATTGGGTGAATGAAGTGGGAGAAGAGGGTATGTAGTGGGAATGTAGTGAGAATGTAGTGGCATGAAGTGGGTGAATGAAGTGGGAATGCACTGGGAATGTAGTGGGAATGTAGTGGCATGAAGTGGGTGAATGAAGTGGGAGAAGTGGGAATGTAGTGGGAATGTAGTGGCATGAAGTGGGTGAATGAAGTGGGAGAAGTGGGAATGTAGTGAGAATGTAGTGGCATGAAGTGGGTGAATGAAGTGGGAGTAGTGGGAATCTAGTGGGAATTAGTGAGAATGTAGTGGCATGAAGTGGGGAATGAAGTGGGAGAAGTGGGAATGTAGTGGGAATGTAGTGAGAATGTAGTGGCATGAAGTGGGTGAATGAAGTGGGAGAAGTGAGAATGTAGTGGGAATTAGTGAGAATGTAGTGGCATGAAGTGGATGCATGAAGTGGGAGAAGCGGGAATGTAGTGAGAATGCAGTGGCATGAAGTGGGTGAATGAAGTGGGAGCAGTGGGAATGTAGTGGGAATGTAGTGAGAATGTAGTAGCATGAAGTGGATGAATGAAGTGGGAGAAGTGGGACTGTAGTGGCATGAAGTGGCTGAATGAAGTGGGAGAAGTGGTGGAAGGAGTAGTGGGCACAGTGGCGAGTTGTGAGAGCAGTGAGCAGTGGGAGTGGTGGTAGGAGCAGTGTTGTACGGAACGGCGTTCCAAGGAATGACGTTCTAGGAACTAGTTCCTTTTGGGAGGAACGGAGGAACGCCACCGTTCCATTCAGGATCGGCGGAACTGTAACGGTAACGGGAACGTTTACGGGAACGGTGTTCCTTCTGTAAACATTCCACGGCAATCAACGGGCGCGGACACACCGCAGCACATCATACAGAACAGGACGGATGGCCGACAGCGTAAGGCACAATAATGTGCCGCTCGCAAATCACGTGACTATACTGCATCCTGGTTTTACCTCCAAGGAGCCCGCCGAAGGCGCAGGGAAGCGCGCGACGCCGAGACTGACCACATGCGGAAGGGACAGTTGATGTTTTACAGCAGAGCTCCTATGCTCGAGATTTGCCGTCTGTCGTAAAAGGTTATCGTCATCATGAACCAGCACACGCTCTCTTCGTTCTCTTCATCTTCTCCTTCGCTCCCAGAACACGTGCGCCGCTTTGTCAGGCGTGGGATGTAACAACTCCGATGGGCAAGAGAACGTGAAAAGGAATAGCGAAAGAAAGAGATATAGAGAAAGAGAAAGACAGAAATTCTTGGCAAAAAAAATTATCGGCGAGGCAAGATTAGAAACCGCCTATCTACGATCAGAAGGCGAGCGTCGTAACCACTCGTCTATCAAGTTTTTTTTTCATATTATTTATTCATCGTACGATAGGCATGACACTTTGAAGCAATTCAATATTGACAGAGAACTGATATGTTCATTCTGCTCGTTTCGCGGCCAATGACGAACAGATAGCACTAAAGAATCAGCCTTCATTTCTAGAGGGAATATATCAAGTAACGGCGTTTTCCAATCTAAATACAACGGCGGTAAGGATAAGTACCTCACCAGTGGAAATACCATTCTGGCTGACTTTCCAGTTGCTCGAACATATCCCTTAGCTGAGTGACCATCCTAATGAATTGGGACCTTGAGGAAATTATTGGCTATGCGTTTCACTGCAACATGAGCGCACGCTAGTAGAGCATATCATAGCTTTGTACAGTCATAGCTTTGTATAGTGAAGTATCGTATAGAATGGTGGTAGGAAACGGTAGTGAGGGCGAGAAGGAGGAAAAAAAGGAGGGCAAAACGAGTATAAAAAGGAATGGAAAGAAAGAGAGACATAGAAAGAAAGAGAAGAAAGAGAGAAAAAGAAAGAAAGCGATAAAACGACTACAGAGAGACAGAGAGAAAAAAACGGAAGAAAGAGAGAAGAAGATAGAAAGACCGAGAGAGGAATACACAGAAATATATTGGCTGACTGCAAGCAGGGGACTTCACTAAGTTATAAATGTTTATCCTGGATATTATTTTCTACTGACACTGACATTTTGAGTCACCACTCATTAAACGCCTAATTATGGACCCTTTCGATGCGGTTTCCTGTGGAAGAAATTGAATTATGTTACTGCATGGATGCATATTTCTATTTGAATATCTGAAATGCAGTATCCTGATTGCACCTTTGAAAACCAACTTGGAAAGCGCCCACCTGTGGGACTTGAAATTGACGAGCACGAAAGTTGTAGTTAGACGTGCTTGTAGTACGGCCGGTGGTCTACGTATAACCTGCTGTCGACGATGTCAAATTCCCATAATATATGTAGCTCGATGTCGGCATTAAGTTGGTCACTTAATTTCGCTTCAGGATTATCGGACACTATATTTTTATTAGAAAGTCAAATGAAACGTTAATGGAAGGACAGGTTGCAATTTTTGAAATGCAACTGTAACGAGTTCCTTTCGTGTAACAGGAACTTGTAACGGGAACTCGTTCCAAAATGGGGGGAAGAACGAGGAACGGGCTTTCGTTCCTGCTTTAGAGGAACGTGTACATCACTGGGTAGGAGTGGCACATATCTGTAGTGGGGTTTGCCTTCTTTCTGTGGGTAAATTCCATTGCACTTTATGGCGGTCCCCTAGACATGAAATCATAGAGCAAGAACAGCCTCGCTGTTAAAAACACTCGGCGCGAAGACGTTGACAGAGTCTTTATTTTAATACAGTGCTTGGGCGTGTAACGGTTTCTGCGATCACTGATTCGCTGATGTACCGATGAGCACGGGCATCTAGCCATCGCTGCGATAATTTCCCCATGCCTACGCTGATATATCAATCAGTACCCATCTCTACAGTCTACTGTCGTGTCGTGTCATGCTCAATTGCGTACCAATAACACGGGTCCTATCTATTTGATGCTGCGTGAGAAAAAAGAAAAAAAAAAGAAACACATGTAGCTGGTGCACTTTGCGGCGCACTCATATCCTAAACCACAGGCCTTCCAACTAACCATTCCAGCCATGGTAGCAAGGTTTGGCTTCATGTGCCACTTTGGATACATTTTTCGGGACGGTGGTGGCTGCAAAAACATCTAAGATATATCGCTATTTTTTTTGCCTCTTTTCTGCTTCTCTCGAGTTGAATCAAATTACCAGTATCAAGGGACGTCGCAGTCGCTGTATTTCGAGTATGCCCTGTCAAAACATGGCGACCAATGCTTGTTCCCGGCTCCCTAAATTTGAATTTGACGCTTGCATTACACAAAAAACAAATGCTTTTGGATACGTGGCTGACACTCGGGTGAAAACCACTGCACGGAGCCTTATTTTGGAGGTGACCTAATGCTGAACGCGAATTGGTAGTGAACAGGACAACACGAAGCGATCTACCTCCAGCAAGCTCTGCACTTACCGACAACGCATACCGTAGGTATATTCGACGACCTGTCTTTGTTATTTCTTAGAATTAGGTACGGACAGCAAATCGGTAATATTCACTGCTCGGACTTTGTCATCACGCGAGAAACGATTTAAAAAGTGACCACGGTTTTGCTCTTAAATCCCAGCACCTGTGATTTTGAGCACACTCATACATGTGCTCGTTTTTATTGTCATCACAAGACTGGTGTTTCAAGTCCTCTTAAAAAAAGTCACGCAATACGCATGAAGCGAGTGACATTTCTGCGACAGCGTAAGACACTTCGTCATCCTGCACGAAATTATTGTGAAAGTCAAAACTTAATTTTTTTGCTTTAATCTCAGCAATTGTGAGTTTGAAGAGTCTTTGCTGCATTTATTTGAATTTCCACCAAAAGGCTCTTGCATTTGGCAATTTAGGCTAAAGCGTCGCAGTTGTGTTCACACACGAGAGGCTACTTTTGGCTGCTTTTACTGCCCTTCGCTCAAGTTGGCTACTTTCCTGGCAGCTTTTACAATTTCTTGGCTATTTTGCGGCCTTTTTCGACTTGGCAACCCTGTTTCCTAGTCTCAACTTTATTCCTATGTCAACAAGTCGCCGCAACTTTCTAAAATTTATTTCTAAAATACATCCTGAGATATAATAACTCGCGGTATCCAAGATACGCATGCAAATTTGCTTCCCGTACGATGTCGAACAGTGTTAAGTGGAACGGTCCTTTAATACAGAGGTCGAAGTCGGATGGTCGTCCAGGTTTGAGGCCTGTTGCACGGACGTGGCGAAGGCGGCTTAATTGTAGGCCTGCGCTAAATGTTTGAAATTTTCTGCTCCGTGTAATTACCTCGTCACGCCTCGATTCTTTAGACAAATGTGTTAAATTCGCTGATCCTTCCTGCACTCGCAGCTCTCACAAAACGATCTTTCAACATTTCGAACTAAAATTGACATGTTGAAAGACAGTTTTCGCCCCTCGACAATCAAAGACTGGAATTCTTTACCAGACGGCGTTCCCGAATTACTGTGTCGTGACTTTTTGTCTGCGTTTGTATTCATGACGTATAAGGCCCAATTCTGCAATATCCCAAGTGGGGCTGTGCTATGTGAATATAAGAATAAACACTACCTAAAAAAACAAGTTCCCATGTTTATGCATTCGACTAAGATTTCTCAAAGGCGAAAACCATTTTCTTCTTCTTTTTCTTCTAAGTCGATGCATGTAACCTTCCCCCGTCCCCCCCTTCGAAAGCTTTCTGGACGCTAGCGTGCTTTTGCACTGCCTCTGCAATAGGACCACCTTTAACCAAGAGAAGATATCATATGATGACATCATCACGCCACGTCACGTGATGTGACGTCACAGGGACGTATAATGATGCTGGGATGACGTCACAAATGTTGGCGATCAATGACGTCATGACGACGTCATATATGCTAACGTCATCACGCGATGGTTATTTTTTGCATCACTCCTGTTGAAGCCCACGCTGCCGGACCGTGTTTAATGGGGCGTCTCAGGATTTTGCCCTTATAAATGTGACAGTACACGCAAAAGCCGCCAAAAAGCAAGAAAAGCACCAGAAAGAAAGAAACAGCAAGACTCTCTTTTTTTTTGTTTTGCCAGCGTTGTTGCGGTTTCACACACAGCGCATACAGGGCAAGGAACCTAAGCGTCAGCTTCTCGGAAACCCGGCACGCCATTTATCCGCAGCGGCGGCGGCTAAATATACGTTCGGTGCATCATCTAAAACGCGCGTGGGGTGACACAGATCCGGCTGTTTTTCTATGCGAGTGAGTGCCACTTACTTGGTTAAATTCCCAGGCTTGACCTCGGCCGGCGAGCACGTTGCACGTATCCGCTGAAATTCGTCGACAGTAAGCATACAGGAGACGCGAACATCGAACGGACGTGAGCGTACGCCCCTTTCGTATCGGAAAACGTTTCCGCCGCGCCTACCCGACGTTTTATTTGCTTCCTCGTATTTATTTCTTTGCTGCATGCGATAGCAGTCTTCGGTACTATAAAGGCTTCATGAACAAGACTTTATCCATATAACTTTGCACAATCGGTTTGATACTTAGAAGGCGGTTGTGACACATCTTCGCGGACATTTACCTTTCATGCTACATTAGGATGGGTGCTTCAGAGCGTTCTCACAGCGCTACAATGTGGCATAGTGGATTACAGAAGGAGTTTTTCGAAGTGAAGCAGGCTGCGTTGATGATGCATGGCGTTCTCGACGTATAGTGGCCGAAAAAAAAAAAAACGAAAGAAAAAAAATTAAAACCCTAAGGCAGTTCCACTCCAAGTAAAAGCTGTAGGAATCGCGAAGCATCGATTTCCCTGTGTTTCCAGTGTGTTCATCTTGTGTTTATCATCTGTTATCGGTCGTTTTGGGTTCTGTACTTTTGTTTTTGTGATCTTTCCTGCTCTTTTCTGTTCTTTTCGTGTGATTAGGTGAAGCTTTCTATCCTTTTATGTTCTTGTATTTCGATTATCTGATGTGTTTCGCGATTGTCTATTTCCTGTTCTATGACCTCCTTTCTATGTCTTTTCTACTGTTTGCTGGTCCGAGCACGGCGCGTCGAACTCCCGGCTCTGGCATTTCGCCTCTGCTTCTCTCTTCCGTACATCTGTGCCTAACTCCCGACATTGGCGTTTCCGCTGTCGCTTAGCTGGATCAGACAGACGAATTAGCCCATCGTCGACGCTGGTGTTCACTGGCAAGCAGCGGTTCCCGACCGATCGAGGAAGCTTCAAGTTCCATTGGACATCTCCCGCCGGGACGCAACTTTCCTGTGCCGCCTGTGGTTAGGAGTAGATTTCACGAAGGCGTACTCTTTTCGCATAGGAATGGCAGATACCTCCAGATATGACTCGTGCGATAGTGAAGAAACAACAGAACATCTACTGTGTTCCTGTGATCGTTTTGTGAGCGAACGCAACGTTCTACGCGCTACGCTAAACAAGCTAGACGATAGACCTTTTTCCGAAGAGAAGATCCTCGGATCGTGGCTCTACGCGTCGCAGGCCAGCAAAGCGACGCGAGCACTGCTACGTTTTTTTAGGTGCGCAGCAGCTATTTGACTCACGTGTGTAACGCCGTACGTTACGTGCGTCCGTAGGAAAGCGCCGCAACGCGTTCCCCTCGCCGTAGGTGTTGGAGCGTTGCCAAGTAGGTCACGCCACAGCTTCGCGTCGACGCCACGCTCCCCTCGCACGCTTCCCTCGCTCCGCCCGCTCGCAACACCTCTGAACGTGTCACTTCTCTCTCGCTTCACCCTCTCCACCGCCCGCAACGCTCGACCGCACGTCGAGTGGAAACACTCTTTCGACTCGTTTATCTGCGATGACGCCCGTTTCAACCGGGTCAACGCCGTGCGCACCGCTGCTGCTTCGCATACCATCAGGGTTCCCTTCGGGGAGATGGTCCAAGTTTCTTTTTTAAATCGACCCGGATTAAGCGACCGCTTGTAGGCGTGCAATGGACAGGCGCACAGGTACCCTGACGGTGCTCTCTTCCCTCTCCTCTCTTTCTTTCTTTCAATCCCTTCGTCCCTTCCCCCCCAGTGCAGGGTAGCAAACCGGGACGCGCGTCTGGTTGACCTCCCTGTCTTTCATTCCTTCCCTTCTTCCTCCTCCTCCTCCTCCTCCTCACTGGCAAGCAAGCGCTGGCGTTCCGAACGTGTACGGCTCATGTGTTCAGCGACTGCTCAACTGCTCAGCGAAAAAAAACAAACAAAAAAACAAGACAAACAGATTAGCACAAGCGACCATTTCAGCCAATAAACACTTGTAATATTTTTATGCGGCGACTATGAATGATTATGAGCAACAGTAAAGCACTAACCACACGTACTCGTTACAACGCGTCAGCGCGCGGCGCGTAGACTCGGCGCTGCACCCGCTCCCTACAGAGAGAGAAGACGCGCAGCTTCGGGCAGCCGCGCGCTCTGACCCTCCCTAGGGAGGGGGCGCTTCGCCGAGTCTTCGCGACGCGCTGAAACGCGTACGTGTGATCAGGCCTTAAGGTATGCATGCGGAATGGAAAGTTTTCAGAAAAAAATGAATGTCGGTCTGAATTTCAGGCTGGTTCGTAATTTTTGAAGAATAACTAGTTTAACTAAAGTTTCTTTCTTATTAAAGTCTGTAGCTCCTGCTTGACAAGATCTTTGAAGCGGCGCCCCATCGTTCTTTAGGAGCTCTTTCATGGAGTATCAAGGGTCT
>JALIZH010012223.1:40000-95850 GCA_030522465.1 Rhipicephalus appendiculatus
ACGGTTCAATCAATCAGTCAATCGATCAATCAATCAATCGGTAAATTAATTAATCAATCAATCTGTGCACAGTTTAGCTCCGAAATTTTCGGCGTTAGAAACGTATCATTCATCCGTAACTATAGGATAAATTAATAAATCTATTACACCGAATCTGTTAATCAATCATGTTCAACACAGTTAGACCGACAGTTGCGGTGCTCCCAGCGTGCCAGTCCGCAACCCAGAACAAGTTATTATTCACTTTCCGCGTGTCTTTCACAGCCCACGCTGCAGCGGTATCGGTACAAGAATGAGGGCAAGGTTTGCGAACGGTCTAACAAGGCGGCCCATACGGCCGCAGGCTCGGGAGGGGAAGGGACGAGAGAGGACGCGGTACATTTCCAACGCAGTGCATTCGCAGTCCTCGTAAGCAAAGAAGATTGTACGCTGAAGCCGCAGCGATCGACTCCGCGCATGACCTTATAACTGCAGTGGAAGCGACAGGCTGTTGACATGAGTAGAGGCGCCCGACCAAGTCCTTGATGTCGGGATTTTCCCCATGGTCCGATGTGGCCGCGGTATGGAAATTTATTAAGCGGACCGTGACTGAGCTCGGTCGGAAGATGGAAAAACGCGCACTTGGAACGTCATAGGAGGAGGAGGAGGAAGGAAAGGAATGAAAGACAGGGAGGTCAACCAGACGCGCGTCCGGTTTGCTACCCTGCACTGGGGGGGAAGGGACGAAGGGATAAAAAGAAAGAAAGAAAGAAGGCATAAATTCGCGATTCGACTCAGGGCTGGGCAGAGATCCTCAGAAAAGTTCCCGCAATATAGATATGAAAATACGTGTGCTGGAAGTCCAATATATAAACACTGAGATACATTTGTTTTCGACGTAAAGGCATATTTATGAGATACTGTCGAAAAAGGCGGAAATGTATCCCGGAATACAGATACAGGAATACAAATAGCGGGATACATTTTTTTTTAAATTTCGGGTAGTCTGATGCTCAAGGACACTTATTAAGGGCAGCTTAATATACTGTGGATAATGTTGCAGTGTAGTGAAACTTTCATGTCAAGTTTACCACTCGAATCCCTAACCAACACCAGTGAATTAAGAAAGAAATATGCATTTACACACTAAATGAGTATTACTGAGAAGATTGTTGCGTTATTTGCACCTAAGCAACAGCAGTTTCTCAAATAGGGTTTCTGTTAGACAACGTTGGTTCAGCCTCAACAAAAGACTCGCGAACTTGCGATATGGCTGTCGACGCGAAAAAAAAAAATGACAGTTTCACCGCAAGGGCGAAGCAATGAGTGTGACAGCAACCAATTGTAAATTTATATCAAGTCAGGCGGGCAGCTAACTCTTTTGGATCCGATCACGCGTACCTCTAACAAACGTTGGTGTACGAGAATACGGCCGCTCTATGGAGAGAAGCAGTTTTAGCCTCTTTGGCTTGAGAGCACATCACATTGAAGGGTGTACGAGCCCTCTGCTGATGTCTTCCAAGAGAGCGCGCGCGCCTGATATCGCGACCGTGCCCTTATGATCAAAGTTCACATTTGCTACTCGAGCGACACATCCCCTCCCCCTTCCCCACGCGTTCTTTCGCGCTCCCTTTTGCTAAAAAAGAAAGCCCGCGAAATCTGGAAAATGACACGTGACTACACTGCAGCGCGCACAAGAAAGCAGCGCCCTCAAACAAGATCATTGTAAGGCAGCAAGTCGAGACCACGCTCCCACCTTTCGCGTTGGAAAGCGTAGTCACGTGTTATATTTCATATTTAATAATATTTGTTTGGGTTTAACGTCTCAAAACCACCATATGATTATGAGAGACGCCACAGTGGAGTGCTCCGGAAATTTCGAGCACCTGGGGTTCTCTAACGTGCCCCTAAATCTAACTACACGGGCCTCAAGCATTTGCGCCTCCATCGAAAATGCGGTCGTCGCGGCCGGGATTCGATCCCGTGACCTGCGGGTGATCAGTCGAGCACTATAAACACACGACCACCGTGGCGGGTTATATTTCATATTTAGCGAGCTTTCTTTATCGGCCGGAAAAAAGTGAGCACGTAATTAGTACGCTGCTGAAAATAGCGCAGTTAGATGTCCTTTGAGCATGCCTGCATATGCCTCATTGACATTTTAGTGACTAGGTGAGTACTTGTCGAGTTGGAAACATAGTTAGGACTTTTTAACTAAACCTCATTAACGAAAAAAAATAGTAGTGGCTACCACAATATACTGGGAAAGGTATGCACTACGTTTGCTTCGCGTAACGACGTTCCTCTTTTTTTTAAATAGTACTGTGCGATATTTGGGACACCCTGTATAATCGATATATCGTAAAAGTATTTAACAGCTCAGATACAAATACATTTTTCAAATGTATCTAGACACAGCAATACAGATACTCAAAAGTATCTCTAAAATACCATTGTATACCGCGATACCGCCTAACCTGATTTGAGTAGTGTGGAGGAGGTCGTCTCCTCCTTTTCGGCGGGCTTTTAACAGCGTTTGACTTGGCGCAAATTACGTCGCTGCACTGCAAGCAGTGCTTAAAGCCTGTCTCCATCGAAGGGAAATACCTAGTGATTCCATTGACGCAACTAATTAACAAAAACTCATCCCTTAACTTTTTTAATTATTGACTTGAGTACAGTTGTTTAAATTAGGAAGCTGAGCACGCCAATTTATGGCATACCTATTTTTTAGAAATCGTAAAAGTTGTAGTTTCACATATTCTTCATCGAATATCAAGGGCGAAATCGAAATTGATCGCGCCCGGCGCGCACAAGGCGCGGCGGAACTTCGGAACGGCCCACGAAGTGATGAAACCTGAATGAAGGCACGCCGAATCAAAACCTGGTCAGAAACATGGGCTAGCACTCTGAAATACGCAAGTGGACAGCTTCATGTGTGCGTGCGGTGGTTAGTGCTTTTTTTTTAGATGTGAAGCATCTTATGGCGAAGCTTAATCCGGTGGTGGTGGTGGTGTGCCGCGTGCCCACCCTTACTGCGCATGCGGAAACCCTTTAAAAAATAAAAAATAAAAAACCTCCTCTCCCCCTCTCTCTCCTCTAGGCATCCCTCCCCGCGGCAACCACACTCTCACTGCGCATGTGCCTCCCCCTCCCTCTCCCCTCTTACACTCCCCCCTCTCTCGTCTAGGCATCCCTGCCCGCGGCGTCTACACTCCCACTGCGCATGCGCGTCCCCCCCTCTCCCTCCTCTCCCCCCTCTCTCCTCTACGCATCCCTGCTCACGGCGTTCACACTCCCACTGCGCATGCGTGTCACCCCCCTCTCTCTCCTCTCCTACGCTCCCCCCTCTCTCGCCTCGCGATGCCGACGCAGGCAGCGTCTGCTAGCGAGTTTCTTGGTTGAAAAAACGGACTGTTCGCGCTGCACAACCGTTCACTGGCCACCCCGTATATATGGCAATGGATCTTGACCTCCAAGGTGGTGCCGGTGGGAGATTTCTCCTGTGCGTTGTTGAACAATAAAAATTCGCAGCGTGCGCGTTAACTAAAAGCGGAGTGCGGGTCTCTGTGTCCAGTCGGAGTCTTCTGTCTCTCATTGCCCATTAGCAGCGATTGGCATGTTCCAGTAGGAAACACTGCTCCATCACTGCCTGCTTTGCGCCTCCCCAGTTTTCTCTCCTGCGCAACGCTGCGATGAGCGCCAGCGTCAACGCCGCCGCCAGTGTAAGCGTTAGCGCCCGCTGCTTCACATCTACACATGGTTCCCTTTAGCGGGAGATGGTGTAATTTTTTTTTATTAGCGACATAGACTTGCCCTTAAGGCATAATATTTGGTGTGTATATTTGTATTAAATGTGCGCCGTTAGGCCGGTGTTGTGTATGAAGTGAAGCAGTGTCTTGTGGAATGTGTTGTCATGTATCTATCGGTCATAACTGTTTGTGTCACTTTAGCGAAGGCCGGCTTGCGGGTAGTGCTTACCCTTTTATTTCATAAACTATAAAGAGGCGCGATAATCTATTTCGCCTGTCTGCAAGAAGAAGCGCTGCAGTGGCTCCCCCCTGTGTTTCATGCTTCCCAGAAAAAGAAGAGGTTTATATCGTGGCTCTCTTTTGCATAGTTGGAAAGACACGGGTAAACTCCAAACACTACACGCAAAAGTAGGCCGATGTGGTGGCACATGTTGGATGACTTCCAGCTGTAAACGAAAGCATACGGCTGCGGCGCGCCTTCATTCAAACTTCGTCACTTCCTTGTCATGGCTAGTTCCGGTCTGGCGTGCCAGAACGGTAACTCTCCATGCGCGCAGGTTGCGATCAGTTTCGATTTCGCGCTTGAAATTTGATGACGAATATCGCGAACTACGTGCAACTTCTGTGATTTAAAAAAAATAATTATTCCATGAATTGGCACGCACTGCTACTTCGGAATATAAACACCTGCCTTCAAGTGAATAATTAAAAAATGTTGATCAACGAGTTTTTGTTAATTAGTCGCAAGAGTGTCATTTCTGCTGAGGCAAAGTATTTCCCCCCTCGATGTGAACTTTCGCCTGCGAAAACAACAGGAGCCTTACTGATGTAGCATATTTATAAAAAATCTGTATCGTCTAAAAAAACACCCGGTATAACATCGGTCCGTGAAAATAGAACATCGCACACCACGGCTTCCTGTACATTTTGCATTTCCAATTCAGATTTTACCAACACAAAAGCCTACGTTCTAGCAAGGGGGGTATTAGATTTGTTGTGAATATTGGGGGGGAGGGGGTGTCAGTCCCTCAGAAACCACTCTCACTTTGCAATTGCAATGAACGAAACTATGTGTTGCTGGTTGATTGGTTTATGGAGCTTAACGTCCCAAAGCCGTACAAGCTATGAGAGGCGCCGTATTGGAGAGCCCCGGAAGATTGCTACTACGTGGGGTCCGTTAAGGTGCGCTGCAATCGCTAGTACAGGGTCCTCTAGCATTCTAACATTTCGCAAACATGGATGTGTGACCAATGCAGCCCGGATTGAACCAGCGGCCTTAGTGTCAAAGGAGAGCACCGCAGCCGCTGGGCCACCGCGGTGGCTAAAAAAATACGTTACGCACTGCAAGAAGTGAGAACTGGCAAGTTCATCACGTTTATTGGGCTTACCGTGAGCTACAATAGAGTGAAAATTCATTCAGTTTCAGAAGTTTGATCACAGCGTTCAGAATACTGCGTCGATTGATGACCCGGATCCGGCCAGAATATGAAACCTACACGAGGCCCACGCGGGGATACGGTAAGCAAACCCACTGTGGGTATGCGCAAGTGCTTAATGAAAAATTTTACATGGTATTATAGGAGTGCACACGCAGGTTGGTAAGTAAATCAACACGCATCGTATCATTACTGTGAAATAATATTCTATGCAACAAAGTACACCGAAACTGCAGGAGTACTGATTCGCGTTCATCTTATTAGATTAGTGGGCAGTTATTCATTATGATATCACTTATTAAGGCGCTTCTGCCTATGTACTCTGAATTTTGCATGTCTTGGCGGGATCTTACTAATATCCCCATACTTGGAAAAAGCAAAAATAGTGTGGCATGGGAATCAATGGAGGCCTATTTCATCAATTTGAAACGCGATGTCTGTATCGGCGATATGTCAGTGGCTCTGCGCAGAGTGGAATTAGAATTTTTTTGAGAGCATGATTGTATAAACATGTGGGCATATCTGATCATTCTTTGCAAATATAATAACGCAGCTGGCTGTACTGTATAGATGGGAACATTTGTTCTTCAAATAATGCAGTTGCAAGCCAACGCTGTTTCAGCACCTTATTGTGCTTTTGCTTGCGTCGCGTTGCTGCGATTTTGCAAATTACGAACTGTTTCCTGAAAACCACACAGACCCCCCGGCAATTGGTGTCAAAATATGAATGCGTGACACAGGAAATGCTGTATTGTATATTTCTAATTCACATAACCGTGCGTTTTTAAGCCGCTGTCCTCGCTACGGCGCATACGTACAGTCGCTCTCGACGGTGCTGCGCTTTCTTATACCAGGTCGCTTTCAGAGCCGACAATCCTGGAATGCCGACCTAATCAGCTGTCGCATCGAAAGTCGGTCAAGGTATTATTGAAGCTTTTGCGCGAGAACGCGCCCATTAGAGAGACTATAATTTTCGCTTTCCTGACTTCCTCTGTTGTGTTTTTTTTTCTTACGTTTGCCTTATTTCTCCGCTGTTTTTTAGTTATTTCTTTCCCTCCTTCCTTGGCTGGTGGTGCAGTTTAACAAACCAGAAGCTTCACTTTCGCGCGCACTTCAAGCGTCAGTGTTAATGGCTTTAGTAAAAATATTAAAATAATATTTGTTTGATAGAGTGAGTTCGGATTAAGCAAAAACTCTCTTAGAAGTGCCAGAGATCTTAACGCTTTAAAATATTAAAATAAGTCAATTTGTTCAAGAAGTAGCTACCACGATGTGCTTGAAATTATGCCGTTAAGCATACGCGTTAATTACTAGCTTAACATCACCTGTTTCTCTCTTCCTATTTGTTTCTTTCATACGTATGTACTCGACTCAAAGGTTTGTACAGCACATTTCAATGCCAGTTTATAGTTTTTCCAACTAAAGCGACAAAAAGAAAGACGATCTGTTTATTTTGTGCAAATGAATATTCAGAAAACAATTCTGCAGGACATCGACTAAGCGTTTTGTTGGTGTAATACGGTCTCTTTCTTTTTTTTTTTCTTTTTTCGACTCTTACTTAGACTGAAAGGAAAATGAATGGCCACATTTACGCACCTGTTATCAGATGAGGAATCAACGAACAGGGAATGTCGCTGGCGCCAGCATATCGACAGAGATACATATCTTCCCAAGGGCAACGTTTATACGATGAAATATAAACAAGCAAGGAAACAAACTAGCAAGGAAGATTAATTAATATTTGGATAGATAGATAGATAGATAGATAGATAGATAGATAGATAGATAGATAGATAGATAGATAGATAGATAGATAGATAGATAGATAGATAAAGTAGCAACAAGAACACCTTCTTTAATTATTATCACCAATCAAAGGCGTTTTTATAGCAAGTGCGTTGTTGGTAAACAACTAGATTAGCCTCAGTAAGTCTTATGAATGAATGAATGAATAAACTTTATTGGCTCCTTCGGGCGAGGCGGGGGGAAGAGGGGATTATAGGAGTTTTTTTTTTCAACTTTTTAAACATTTATGTATAATGCCAGTGTCGCAGTAATTTTTTTTTTTTTTTTTTTTGCTGTTCACAGTGAACATACTAGTTGTCTCAGGACGCTGCCTGCCGCGAAGCTGGTAGAAATTTCATAACGAGTAATCACCTTCCCCGCTCATTCTATGTCCTATTCATTTTTTTGTAATGAAAGTTTGTGCAAACAATACAACGGGAGAAGCTTGAGTTTCGCGGAAGTCAATAGCCATTGTTTACAACACTCCTATTCGTCTAAAAAGATTACACCCGTTTTTTGAATAGGAATGCTTACAGCTGTCGTATGACTAACACTGGTGAACTACTTTCATACGAAAATGGGGAAGCTTCATGAGCACAATAACTGCCACTTTTTTTTTGTCTAGCAAATTGAACAAATTTCGTGATCTCTTCAGTTCACATCTGCTGAAACTGTGATAACTGGCCTTGCAATGACGCACGAGCACGTTTTCACTGTAGAGTACCTGCGTAAATGGGATGATTTCAAGCACCTTTATACTGGCTCTACTGCTTACCACTTGTGCCGATTCTGCTTTTGGTGGCGAATATCTTGTGGCGATAAATAACATACATGCACATGCTTACGCATTCATTTGCATTCCCACTCCTCGGGCGATAAAAAAGAAGCTGAAAAGCATTCAGTATAACATGAGATACGACGACGGCCATATCTGATTGCTTTACCGAGTGCTTTGTGTCATGTAAGTAATACTGCTGCAAAACTTGCAGCGTGTAGCAGAGCTATTTTTGATATGGATTGATGCTATGAGCGACGCCATTTTAAGACCGACGCTTGGGCTAAGATATACCGCCTCCTGGTGGTATATTAAGGGGTTGACAAAAATTGCACTTATACTGCAAACGCACCGCATGTGACAGACGCGTAGCAATGACGCTTTGAAGGAGCTAATCGTGGTTGTCACGGTCATGATGCATTACTTTACTTTACCAAGTGAACTGTGAGAGGGCAGTGTTAGATATAAAAGATGCATTTGTAAAGCCTACATTGTGTGTGAAGACGTATGCGACATGACTTTTTTTATACCCATGTATAGATTAATTAATAGTGGAGGCGAGGGCAACAATGTTCTCAAACGTGTTAAGAAAATGCAAATTCAACCCAACGCAAAAAGCTTTTCCAAGTTGCATTCGGACAGCTTGACAGCTATGACTTCTTTAGAAGATGGAGAATTTTATATGCCCTGGGTTCAGATTGTTTTATCTGCAGAAGGCCAGAAATGATATATCATGTACTTTTGCATTATTGAGAAGGGGTCTATTTCTTGGATGTTTTACAGAGAATTCTTAAAAGGAACTTCCCATACCCTTAATTGGCATAAGGTTTTTACCATTAGATAATATGGATGGGCTGCCTTTGATCTATATAATGCTTCTTGGCCTCCATTGTCTATGGCGGGCTAGAATGCCTGGCTTTCACTGCGACCCTAACAGGCGACCTGTACGCAGTAGCGTAGCCAGAAATTTTTTTCGGGGGGGGGGGGGGGGGGGGTTCAACCATACTTTATGTATGTTCGTGCGTGCGTTTGTATGTGTGCGTGCATATACGCAAGCAAAACTGAAAAATTTCGGGGGGGGGGGGTTTGAACCCCCCCCCTTGGCTACGCCCATGCCTGTACGCGTGGTTTTTCGCGAGAGCACTGTTCAGTACACTGATGTACTGAAGCAACAAGCCTTTGTACCTGAATGGCTTTCCAGGGTTGAGCCCCCCGGCTTACCTAAGTGAATTCTTATAATGTAATTATTCCTATGTTGGTTGACTGTCTTGAAATTGCTGCAGTTGTGTCTGTTATCGTAGGCAGTGTCCGCTATTGATGCATTTTATGTGTTAAGAAACCGGTAATAAAGAAAAAAAAAAACGTGGTGCAGTGGATAGCGTGCCTGGCATCTGTTGTCATGGACCGAGAGGTCAGGGGTTCCTTCTACTCCCGTTATTCCTTCTATGTATCTTTTTCTTTGCCTTCTGATCGTGTGTATTTTTTTGACATCATTTCCGCGACGGAAATACGTCACTGATGTCTTGGTGGACCCCGGCATAAAACTCTTTCGTGTTAAAAGACTAAAAAATATGAAGGCCGCTTTCAATACGCCCTAAGCCTCATGACAATGAGTTCATTGTACTGCCACCGCGGTTTTCGAGCCCTATTTTTTTGTGCCCTAGCTTAATTTTTCAAAGTAGATGCCCGCGTTATTCAGGCCAGTGCTGATATGAATATGAGTTGCTCTCTAATGGAGGGCCCTTCAGTAATTTTGATAACGTAGGGTTCCTTAACGTGCACATAAATATATAAGAGCAAGACATAATGATTACTCTTAAAGGCCAATAAAACTTCCAATGTGCATGACAGCGAGCTACAGTTACGCCTGCAATCAGGGAAAGCCCAGTTGAAAACGGGGACTAACGCCCTCGCGACATTGTGATCGCCTAAATATCTGACACTAGTTTTTTTAACAGCAGTAGGTATTAAGTATTATTTAACGTTGTTTTTGTTTATTTGCTGTAGCAACAATAACGTAAACTTCACACGAAATGTTCAAAAGAACGCAAACGCCAAAATTTATCCCTATGGAC
Source organism: Rhipicephalus appendiculatus (assembly GCA_030522465.1). Lineage (NCBI taxonomy): Eukaryota > Metazoa > Arthropoda > Arachnida > Ixodida > Ixodidae > Rhipicephalus > Rhipicephalus appendiculatus. The sequence goes on from JALIZH010012223.1 coordinate 49,803, forward strand.
GATGGAACTCAAGTCGTGAGGTGTTCTCTCTCTCTCTTTCACTCTCTCTTTGTCTTTCTTCAATATCTCTCTAGTGCTGGCTTGCTCTCTCTTTCCATGCTCTGCTTTACTCTCTCCCCTCTCCTCAACTACAGGTCTATCCTCCACTGCCTTGCTATAACATATTATACAAGCCTATGTTACGTTCTGCTAGCGGGCCTGAATAGCGGGGAGGTTACGACGCTCGCCTTCGGATCGTGGGTACGCGGGTTCGAATCTTGCCTGGTCATGAATTTCCCTCTTTCTTTCTCTCTTTCTCTCTGTGTTCCTTATCTTGCTTATCAGAGTTATTGCATTCCACACTGGACAAATCGGCGCTCGTGTTCTGGGAGCCAAGCAGAAGATGCAGAAGATCACGACGACGCAGAACAGGACAAAGAGAGCGCGTGTCGGTTCATGATGATGACAGTTTTCTATCTACGACACACCGCGAACTTTGAGCACTACAGCTCTGCTACGAGAGGAAAGGAGCATATGACACTGCTTAAATTATGCCTTGAGACACCTTGTACGTATAAAGGGCTTGCACGTCACAGCTTGTATGTAACAAACACATGAGGATGGGTTGTGGTGATACCCAAGGGGGGATTAAAAAAATGCTGGAGTGGAAGCTCTTCCAACGTCGAAGGTGTAGCTACTGTTTTGCCTCTGGTTTGTCTCAGAATCGTGTTTCTTGCAGGTGGTGCCCACTTAGAGATGAAGTGGCTTTGATCTATTAATGTAAACGATGGGCTAATTATAAAATGAAAGATCGTTGTATTTGACAAAGGAAACCCATCGAGATAACTGCATATGAATCGATCTCAGATAAGGTTTGCCCACAATTTGGGGCTTCTTCAAAAACCTTGTGACACAAAGCACACGCCGAACACCCTGTCCCAACAAGTTACCTGCGTTAATCTGCTAAGGCTTGTGAAGAAAACTCAGCTTTTTCTTCGCTTTCTGCTAACTTTATATCTTGCCACTGATAAGTTGGAGCATTCTTGGCTTCACTTTCGAGGCGCAACTACTACTCCAGCGCTTTTTTTTAGATGTGAAGCTTCTTATGGCGAAGCTTAATCCGGTGGTGGTGTGCGGCGTGGCCTCCCTTACTGCGCATGCGCAGACCCTTTAAAAAAAATAAAAATAAAAAAAACCTCCTCTCCCCCTCTCTCTCCTCTAGGCATCCCTCCCCGCGGCAACCACACCCTCACTGCGCATGCGCCTCCCCTCCTCTCTCCCCTCCTATGCTCCCCCCCTCTCTCCTCTGGGCATCCCTGCCTGGGCTCCCACTGCGCATGCGCGTTTCCTACGCTCCCCTTTCTCTCCTCTAGGCATCCCTCCCCGCGCTCCCACTGCGCATGCGCGTCCCCCCCTCTCTCTCCTCTAATACGCTCCCCCCCCTCTCTCCTCTAGGCATCCCTGCCCACAGCGTCCACACCCCCACTGCGCATGCGCGTCCCCCCCCTCTCTCTCCTCTCCTACGCTACCCCCCCCTCTCTCGCCTCGCGACGCCGACGCAGGCAGCGTCTGCTAGCGAGTTTCTTGGCTGAAAAAACCGACTGCTCGCGCTGCACAACCGTTCACTGTCCATCCCGTATATATGGCAATGGATCTTGACCTCCAAGGTGGTGCCGGTGGGAGATTTCTCCTGTGCGTTGTTGAACAATAAAAATTCGCAGCGTGCGCGTTAACTAAAAGCCGACTGCGGGTTCCTGTGTCCAGTCGGAGTCTTCTGTCTCTCATTGCCCATTAGCAGCGACTGGCATGTTCCAGTAGGAAACACCGCTCCATCACTGCGTGCTTTGCGCCTCCTCAGTTTTCTCTCCTGCGCAACGCTGCGATAGCGCCAGCGTCAACGCCACCGCCAGTGTAAGCGTTAGCGCCCGCTGCTTCACATCTACACATGGTTCCCTTTAGCGAGAGATGGTGTAATTTTTTAAATCCTCCTGGGTGAGACCTGACTTTGGCACCTTCTGTGCCAGTGTCCCAGAGCCCTCGCCTACCTCGGAGGGCGATTATGAAGCCCGTGTAAAAGATTTCAAAGCTCTTTTCCTGAAAAACACTCACACTGGGACACTGACAGGCGTGTCTCACCGCAACGGACTCTCCCCTATCCCCGTTGGTCGAAAAGAAGCGGTGACGTACCTCCCACAACGGCTTGCGTTTGGTCACCGGTTCTCCGGGTGTAAAAAAATAAAGGTAGTAAACAGCTCTTTGAATGCATGATCAGAATACGCCTGTGCTCGTCTGTTCCTTTGTGTTGTCCTGTCTCGTTGCGCTACTCAAGATGATTTTTACGTCCTCAGTGGCCTTCAGCTACCATTATTATCAAAAAGCAGCATGGCCATCAGCGGCGTAAATTCATAAAGACCACAAGGGGGGACACACATCCTCCAATGGCGGCCATTTTGTTTTTAGAAATATGCTTTATGTTTAATTATACAGAATTAAAAATATGCATTCACATGTAATAATAATAATAATAATAATAATAATAATAATAATAATAATAATAATAATAATAAGAAGAAGAAGAAGAAGAAAACGAAGAAGAAGAATAAAATGATGCTATTTTTTTTTCATTATCTCTTTTTTTTAAGCTACCCGATTCTTGGCCAATCCCCCAGCGTGGGTGTGAGCCAGAAGCGTAGGATCTACATCTACATCTACATGAGCATCGGCACCCGGTGGAAAAAATAGCATTGGGCATCCAAGCGGCATCATGTGGCGAAGTTAGTTTCTTATGCCAACTCGTGGGCAGGCGCTAGCATCTCTGCAGCTGCATCATTCGGATTAAGGTATGCAATAAAAAATCTCAGTATATCCACGGAGTGAATGATGATGAGTGGGCGAAGCTCCGGAGGTTCATCGATAAACCGTGAATCATCCGTAAAATTCGCCCAGTACATCATCAAAGACGTGACAAACACTGTGTGTATATATACAAGAAATTTATATTTTATTCGTAAGCCGTGATTTTCCGTTTTGTTTTCGTTTCTTCATTGGTCGTGGTTACCGTTTACATAAGCCGTGGCTTCCGTTCCCCCTTCATTATAACGGCTTTATGGTCGGTGAAATGGAGGGAGAGCGGTTCCTGGATGAGTCGTAGTCGAAAGTTTGCAAAGATGAGATCGATGCAGGTTCCTCGGATGGTGGTCGGTTGCATGTGGTCAAACGATATGCATGTGAGACCATATCGCGATGCCATGTGTGGTATGGCATCGCGATGTCATCGTCATCAGCGTGATCATTATGACGCATAGTGGCTACATTCCATGTGCTGTGCCGTGATCAGTGGCGTAGCCAGGGGGTGGCACACCGGGCACGTGCCCCCCCCCCCCCCCTAAATTTTTTTTTCGCCATGGCATACATAGCGAAAAATGGCCATTTCAAGGAGGTGCCCTCCCCGAAATCAAGGAGGTGCCCCCCCGCCCCCCTCCCCCCCCCCCCCCGAAAAAAATTTCTGGCTACTCCCCTGGTCGTGATGGCAGCGTCATCGTCATCGCTGCCATCACGCCATCTATTATACTGTTCGGGAGATACTGCCGGTTACGCCTGACGCGGGAAAGGTTAGACTAAGAGGAGTTTCGCCCCTAAAACGGTAGCACTTATCGTGCCAAAGCATGAATGTATGCGCCATCGTGTGCCCCGCCTAGAAGTACTTTGTTTCTGTTCATTGATGGTGCTTCGGATTTCAGAGTTGGTTTCACGGAAAGTTCGTTGTCCTTGACTATCAAGAAATTCAGATGTGACGTTTGGAAGATAAATCTCAAGGGGGGGACACTTGTTGCAAGGGGTGTCCCCCGCAGACTGAGCACAGGGGGGTCAGAACCCCCCTGACCCTCCATGATTTACGCCACTGATGGCCATAATTCTGCACTTTAAAAAATGACGGGACAGGTGCCACTGAGTAAATATTTGAGGTAGATTTGGCTCCCCCCTTCACATAATTAGGGGGGGGGGGGGGCTGCCCCCTGCACTCCTCGCGCACTCGCCTATGTTCACAGTGAAGAAGGAGAATTGCTTCCTCGCTGCTGCACTTGTCGCATGCAGGGTTTTTGGCCATTTTAATCCTAAAAAAGTGGGCGTTTGCGAAAGTGACGCCAAGAAACCGGTGGTACAGAAGCGTGTCTGCTCAAGGTATTCATGACGAATGATGCATTCAACCTGTGGAGACGAGCGTTGGTGAATTCCGTCGAGTACCACTGAGCAATTGTAATTTCACGTGCTAGCGAGCAAATTATTGTACTAGTTGCGCCATTTCTGCATTAGAGTGCAGCTACCGAGGGGATACGATATAACGAGCAAGCCTATAATGGGCAGGACATAGGCGTTATAACAGTTAACACTCCCAGGTGAACGATAGGCTCGCTTACGCTCGCATTTCTTACAGTGCTGTGATCTCGCATGGCATGCACTTCTACAGCCATTTTCGGTGAATTAGTCATTCGCTTGTTTGAAGGGGCCATGACACCCAATTTTCGCTCATAATATGTGTTATGTCGATCAATTCTTCTGTTCACAAGCAAGATGGCAATATTTCAGTGCATTTGGTCGAGCACTTATATTTATAATGAATATTTTTATAAACATACGAGCGGCCGGAGAGTCAGACAACACTGGCGCACTCGCGAGCCGTGATGTAACAAGCCGCTTGCTTCGCGAGCGTCTGCATGCCGGCGCACGATATTGTTTCGTGGTCAGCTGCGCGTACTATGGAGATATTTCAGCTTTCTTCAATTTGGCATTGAAAATTGAGCTTTGCAGCGGCTGAAACTTTGGTAGAATACGATGAAGCACATGACGTCACACACACAAGGGCAAAATGGCGGTCGCCGGCAGTGGGCGGGGTTTATAGCCTGCGATAGCCGACGTCTAGGACTCATTTTGCAATGAAAATTACTTTACAGTTCATTTTTTTCATATATGTACAGGCACAATAGACCCTTTAGTTCTAATTTTCGCTTAAAACCGCAATTTTGTGGGTGAGCGTATCATGGCATCTTTAAGAACCGCAAAGTAAAGTTTGTCTGCGGCGATGCTAGAGCGAATTGTTTCGAATCCACCGCAACAATCTGAAGGTGTTTAGACCGTCACGGGAAGCGTGGCGCTACCTGTGAACGTTTCGGTGAAACGAAGCATCCACGTCGTTTCGCGGCTGCAGTTAGAGATGGCGGCTCTATTTTACACCTTCAAGTTCTACATTTCAAGTCCAGTACCGCCGCGGTCAAAATCGCATTTATCGGTTTTTTAAGAGCGAGAGTGCGAAAGAGAGAGTGACGGACGCTCAATAGAGAAACAAAAAAGAAAGATGTTAACCTGATCTGAATACGCATAAGGGTTTTTTTTTCCTTCAGGGTACGGGGATCCAAGTCAAAAAGTTAAAGAAGATGGACGCATATACGCGTACGGCGGTACCCACTGCGAGACGCCTTGCGCGCAGTACTACAGTACACTGCGCACGGCGTGTACAGTACCGTAGGGGCCTAGCGCAGGAAATGGGGCGGATGTCACACACAACACCGCTTCACGCGTAATCGACGCAGAAAAATTAATCTGCTTCACACAAAAAATTAACTTGAATATTTGCCCCGCTGCTGGTCTATATTCTGCTTTTCGTCCTGCTAATTTTAGCGTAAAACGTGTACAGTTACAGAATAAAGCGCTGAATTGTAGGATTGTGGTATTGGCAGTTTTTCTGAAAGTAAATAGATAACGAATAAAACAGTGTAAGAAAGGCATCGAGTCGACCATCGAATACTGTTAAAATGGTGAGGAGGATATTTTTGACTAGTATGAATTTATGTTCGCTTCTCAGAATACGTAACTTCAGCGTTTGAACAATGAACGCAGGATTAGAAAGAGATCAGCAGAATTTTGGCATGCACAAAAGTCTATTGGTTTCTCGAGGAGCGTAGCATGCTGTGCAGTGCCTAAGCTCTTCATGTCTACGGCGTACATTATTTTCAAAAGCACGAAATTGGTAGTAGCCTTGCACTAGTTATCTGTTTATTTGGGTACGATTGAAGTTTTCGTAGATTCGTCAATCATTCAATAATATTCGTATGTACGAACAGCAGCATTTCTCTTAGTCCTTTACGTTCTTTACTTTGTGCATTTAAGTGGGTAATTTATATTGTTTATTTAACAATGTAACCTATTTTTTCATGTAACCACCATGTGCGACTTGTAACGGAGCATAGGCCCAATGAAGCTGTTTTTTTTCAGCAGCTTTTAGCTAATGCTATCCTCCAGAAGTCTTCTCCTTTTGCATATAAATCTGCATGATATTGTATTGTACTGTACAATATCGTATTGTATATTATTGTAAAAAACGAGTACAACGCTGTGCGATTCGATATTTAAAAAATTAATGCCAGTTCTACGCCTATGAAATTAACATAAACAGCAGAGCTGGCAAGCAAGCGACACTACGGGGCGAACGCAGATTGAGTTCTTTCTTCATCGTTCTTCATCATATTCTTCTTTCTTTCATGTTTTTTTTTCTTTCTTTACGTCTTTCCACATCTTATTCTTCTGTTTTCTTCTTTGTTTAATGTTTCTTTCTTGATCTATTTCTGAATCTTGTCCTTCTTAAGAATCAGTATTGGGCCAGTTGGTTGAATATGATAACGGAGAAAAAACAGCGCAAAATCCTTACAGGACACAAGACCAAGAAGGCACGACAAATGCGCCTTTGCCGTGTCTTCTTCGTCTTGCGTCCGGTCAAGCTTTTGCGCTATTTTTTCTCCTTCTTGGTTTCATCTTTATTTACCTCTTTCTATATTGCCTGGTCTCCTCTCTCCTAACTCTCACATTACAACTAATCAACCTCACTCCTCCCTCCCATCCCTTGCTATGCTATGCTGTGTATGGTTATGCTAAGGTTTAACAGCTCACCTTTTCCTTTCCCTCCTCCTCATCGTCACGTCCATCCTCCTCAATTCCTTGCTATACCGTACTATGCTATGCTATTCAAGGAGCTGATTGGCACATGCCTGTTTTCTGCATGCCCATCGAGTGTTCTGTATACGACATCGGCCTTACGCCGACCTTAAATGGCTCCGTTGTTAAAACTATCAGGTTATTCGACCACCTCAACAAAGCCTTTCTTTGAGAAAAAGGAAAAATCAGGCTTAAGTAAACACAGCGTGCACGTGAGAGGATACACGTGAAAAATATAAACAATATCAATCGGGCAAAAGCCAGAGCGTTTACACACGTTCCGACCTTGTGGCCTGCAGTGTGGTGCAGTTAAGCAGAAAACAGGGAATTGTTGAACGCCTATCATGAACCTTAGGAATCGGGGACTCCAACCAAAAACTGTACCGAGACACCACTGACTTGGTATTAAAGCAACAGCCCAGGCTGTGCAAGTCCTCCAAAAACTTACAATTGCCATGGAAAGAGCAGCGGAGTCCCAAGTGAAAAGACATGCAAAAGGCGATGTGATAAGTTTTCTGGCCCTAGTAATCTACGACGGTTATGAAATGGTGAATAATTATGTTAGACAAAAACTTTCGAAACGAGGAATTAAGGAGACGAGCGCTAAATGTTTGTTTTTTTTACCAAAAGCTTTAGCATGAAAGGGTTTGCATTGCAAGCACACGAAATATGTTTGCAAGTTTTTCCTCAGCACTAAGGTTAACCATGCACGGGCTCTTAATTTATTACGTTGTTTAATTTGTGGTAAAGTATCTCAGAGTGTCATGTGCTTTGAGCATTGATGGATTAAAAATATCTGAGGAGGTTGGTATTGATTAATTATACATGAAGACAGCTATAACAAGGCATATATGGAGATTCATAAGCATACCTTTTGTCCCAAACTTAGCAGAGTGAGTCGCGGGACTGCGTTATCACCCTGTATGGGCTGTTGCAAATTTCCTTAAATGCAAGAGGAACAGAAACGAAGTTAGAAGAGCTAGATTTATTGATCAGTTCTTATGTTAAATAGCATTACAATGATTAATAGTAGCGCATGTAATGGCGCTTTCGTAGTAAGTGTGTTACAGAAAAATATATTGAGGAATAAGAATTGCGTAAAAGGTATAGATGCCAGCGTTGGAGTACAGGCGCAAGAACATTCTGCTTTGGAGAGCAAATGAGTGAGAGAGGGTGCAGACGCCGCAATTAAAGAGTTGCTTACAACAGCAGTTGCTGTTGCCACGTAGTCTTTGTGACTGACACTGCTACAGGACAACGGGAATGATACCTAAATAAGTGAAAGAATTGGCATTACCAGCTAATTATCATTACGTGCATTTACAGTGAAGAAAGAAACGAAGAAAAGACAACACCAATTGTGTGAAGAGCGGCCTAACCAAGAAAAATGCAAGGATAGCTTTACAAAGGTTTACTGGAATGAGCTGAGAGGTTGTCGGGGGGTATCACGGCTGCTACAGAGGAGGGTTTCTATCCATAAGAGACTGCAGAAAAAAATGCGGTAAATGTTCAAACTTCGTCGTGCCTGAACTAGAGCAGTGATGTTATTCTAATGAAATTATTAGACACATAGATGACAAGCTTGCCATCTATAAGGTGTAAAAATAGCTAGAAATTGTAGAAATGAGAAAGATATCGAATATCCACGCTTTCTAAATATAGCTAAGCGTAAGCTTTATTAAAATAAAAATGATGCAAAATAAGTGTGTCGGTAACATATTATCAGATGCAGATTAAGCTTCCGGAGTATACGTAGCACTTCACGTCATAGAGGCCACCTAGCCTACAAAAGAAACAATTGGGGATGCTATCTAAACCAGATGCTCGACTTGCTTCATAGAGCACGAAATCAGTGACTTTAAAGAGTGTTGCTTTGTGGGGTTTTCGTTTCCTCAGAAATCCGGCACTGTCTTTCGATTTGGTATTTGATCTCTCTAACAGAAGCACTGAGACATCATCTGAGATGAAGGAGTGGATTTCGCTACCCCCGACAGTATGACAAATAGGCGATATTTGGCTTATTTGACTTGGACTCGGCGTCAGAAGTATTCCCAAGGAGCATGTCTGTGGCGCCGCTGTTCTCAATGTTTTGTCGTTACAATTAGCTCATCTGTAAAGACCGGATTTTAGGCAAATGCCTATTTTTTCCGTGCGTTCCTATCGTGCCATTTTTATATATGAACATGAATTAGAGGTTAACAAGGGCTTTTATAGTGTTCTTATGGTGCCTATATATGCCTATTCTTGGCGTTTGTGCCTTAATGCCTATAGGTGCCTATAAATGCCTATTTTCAAAATTGCCGTCTGTAATGAACAATAGTTAACCTTAAATTTCGCTTTCGAGTGCAGTTTGAGACAGTTATTCATGTTGTCATGAACTCTATGGGTTCAACCCAGCCCTCTAGTTCAACCAACTTCCGGAAATTAACCGCGACCAGATTGTAATGGTATCTTGTCTTTACTTCATAAGCGATTGTGCCGCGCAGGAAAAAGATACTTAATGGGTCTGAAGTTCGGGAACGAAGTTTCTGTGATTTTATGCAGCACCGAACCTACTTTTTAATCAATTTTCATGCAGATGGCATGCCTTGAGAAAAACTCCGTCATAACAGCCTAAACAGGAGGGCTTCGGTGGTAATCAAGTGTGGCGGCACCCACGCTGCATAGAAATACAAGAGGAGTGGATTCAAAGAGTGCGTCGAATCTACCGAAACAAAAGCAGTAACTTGCACCATACTTCCCAAATCCATTCTCACTCTGTTACTCGTCATGCAAGCTTCATCGCCCCTACTCCCAACTCCCGAAAAAAAAAAATCATTTACGCATATGTAGTCATGTGTGTATGCTATTTGCTATTGGTATACGTGCGTGCGTGCGTACGCGTGCGTGTGGATATCCCTGTCGTGTTAAACTCTTAAAGGCGAGGCTTAAGGGTCCCCAAGTTTTTTGCCGAGCTTGTTTTGCCGAGACGTGGTTAGCTTCGCTGCAAAACGACGGAGAAAGCGTGTGAGCTCAAAATTTGGGTGACCAATCATTCGGAATTTTGCGGGACTGTACCGACTTTTCGTGCACCGTCCCGAGTCTCGCGTCGTCCTTGTCGGGACAGCTACATGTCCCGAATTTGTTCCGGACCGTGCAGTCAGAAATTTTTATCTGATCCAACGCACGCCCAAAAAGCGCTTCACTCGAAGGAACACGAAGTTCGCACAAATCGCACGCACAGAGTAATGTTGTGTTGGCTACGAGATGCTGTAGCAACTTCAGCTGAACTTCCGCGTGAAGTGCAAAAACTTTTGCGAGTACATTATGCAGCGAGAGGAAGTGCTGCGAACAGCCCGTAGCCAGCTGAAGTGATTGAAGAGGCCACAACTATAAATAAACAACAGATTTCTCTGGAAGATACCGCAATAATGAATACTGATTGTGCTGGCTCGCTATGTTAGTGTACACTCCACTCCCCCCCCTCCCCCCCCCCCCCCCGTCCCGACTTCCTTCCAGTTAGTAACCCTACCCACACTCCGCTCAATCAACTTTGTAAGCGGAGCGATAGATGCATATACGTTCCGCTACTCGCACTATCGTTCTGCGCAAGCGCTGTACAGTTCCTTCTACGCGTTTGTCTGAAAATCGCTAGCATATGAAGGTCTGACTGGAGCGGATCGTGAGCGCTCAGCCAAAGGTGCCTAATGTCTATGAAGAGGAACAACGTAATAGCGCTAATAACTACGCAGAGCCACTCGTTGTTTTACGTCACCTCACCATTTGTTGTACTTCAGCTCATCAGAAGAAGGGCAAGCGGCGTTCAGTTTGAAGTTTCACGTCTTTCCGCGGCGAGTAGCATCGCGAATCGTGGCAGCCGTGATTGTGAGCGCTCAATGCATAATGCATGCATTACACTTGCCAGCTCAAAACGCTCATACCTGGTGATGGGCCCTTTAAGGTGTTCACCGACAGAAGAGAAAGTTACCCAGCGCGATTAGACCCGCCTCCTACGAGCATCCCTCCCTTTCAGGTTTTTTAGTGGTCTGGCTATCTGCTCTTGTGCTGCCCTTCTCATCCACGTCAAAAAGAAAGAGATCCAGGAGTGCGTTGATTCGACGGTGGACACTTGACTCAACATGCTACACAATAAAAGGAGAGACCGCGTTCTGCGAACCTCGCGGAAAAAAAAATTGCGCCGTGTATCTGCGTGCTTCGCTGCAAATGTCGTCGAAAGGCGATAGTCTTGTGCCGGCCGTACTCCTATGCTTTTGCCTTGCCTCAGACAGCGCCTACTGTACGTTGAATTGGCCGCATCTGGCTGGCATTGATAAAATAGAGGCGGCGCTGCGCGAGATATGGACGCCATCGAAAAACATGAGCTTGTGCTCAACCAAGGGCCACTGCCAGCGGCTGGACTTTATCGTCGGCAAAGCGCTTTTTCGTGCAAAGCGTCGCAGTTCATGCACAGCTTCGCATTTTCAGCACAGCCTAAAAGACACTAGGGTCTTTAGAATTACGTATCTGTGTATTGTCTAATAAAAGAACACACGACCTGATACTCACATATTAATGTTGCGCCTCAGGTATGCGTAGTATTTGCTTTTTGATCGAATATGTTCACAAGTATGAACGAACTTGTGTTTTAAAACACCAGTTCAGGATGGCTGGGCGTTCAGAAATTAGTTAAACTTTTGGCCCTGTAGCTAGCTGAATCGGGTGACGGACAGACAGACAGACAGACAGACAGACAGACAGACAGACAGACAGACAGACAGACAGACAGACAGGCCAAAATTTTTGCGTTTAAGTATCCCAAGAAAGACTGTCGGCTTTAAAAAAACAATTGCACTCATATGTTCCTACCATTGGCACTTTTGTGCCATCATAACAACATTTTTTGCTTCCCTGTCGTTGATAAAGGTCTCGCACGCCTTTTCTTGAAGTTACTTCAATTGATAAAAAGTTTATTGGGCCTATATTTACCATTTTTGAGGCCTAAAACTATGCTTTGCCTGCCTGTTTTAGGCGACTAAAACGCGGTTTTTTTAGTGCCTCAAAATCCGGCCTCTACTCATCTGTCTCCATTCAATCGTATGGTATGTATTGTACGTATTATTGCATGTATTACTAATCGCTGATCTGCAGCAATGTATACAGTTCAATCATATAACACGAATGTAGGTACTTCGTTCATTTTTCACAGTCGATTCTTTTGTGGTTGTCTGCAAGATTTATTCACGCATAAATCCAATACGTCTGTCCAAGCAGAACTGCCATAATGTATGCGTGCCTATTCCAATGTTTTTGAGGTCAAGGATTGGCGATCGCTGGCTGCCACTTATTCGTCTAACTGCGATATCAGTGCACACTAAAGAATCCCGGGTGGTCATAACTATCTGGAGCCCTCCACTGATGCCTTGGACATGGCTAGTTGAGTCGCTTCGAGTCGTCAAAGCCCATGAGCCAACTAACTAAAGCATATAATTTCACTTAATGTCTTCGACATACACTATTCTGACAACCATCAGAAGCCTGTGGGAAAACGATTGCCCCGCTATGTTTTTCAAAAATAAAAAAGAAAAAGAACCTTTGGCACATTCTTTATTCCAGGTGATCCCATCGTATGATGGGATACCACGACCAAGGCAGAACGAGGGAGAGAGAACAGGAGGAAAGGCAGAGAGGTTAACCAGACTGGAAAATCCAGGTTCCCGCACAGCAACACTAGAGGGGGGAAACGGACAATATAACAATATATGATATGAAGGAAACGAAAAAGAGAATAGAAGAACACCAATGGTGCTACAAAGCATGTGTCCGTAAAAAAAATTCATTCGGAATTGCTCGGCGGACACTGATGAAACAGTGAACCTGGTGGCGTGCAGTGGGGTTGAATGAAGTGAGAATGACGTGGGTGACTGAAGTGGTACGGAGTGGCGGGAATGGTAGTGGGCGTAGTGGTGAGTTGAGGGAGTAGTGAGCAGTGGGAGTGGCGGGAGAAGTGGCGCATATCCATAATGGGATTTACCCACTTTCCGGTGGTAAATCGCACTACGATCTACGATCTACAATGGTCCCAAGACATGACAGCCTCGACCAAGGACAGCTTCCCTGTTAAAAAACAAGCAGAAAGTCTGCGGCGCATCGTCGTCTGTGTACAGCGTACCTTCAGGTTCGTCAGGTTTCACTATTGTGAAACCTGAGGAACTGCATAGCATGGGCACCCAGCGATTCCCCATTCGTAGAGTCCCCAATGCTCCGTTTATTAAAGCGTCAAGAACGCCAATATTTCAGGTAAGCATGTAGGGTTTCCCCGGCCCGAATAGCATCTTAGGCAGATTCGCAAACTCGATGTGCGACATGTGCACTATATTTTGCTGCGCTTTACTGACTTCCTGGTTGTTACTGAACCTGAGATACGCATCGTGTGCAGCGAGTTCCGTGAGGTTGTTTCCCCCATCAGATGTAGTCACGTAGTGACGCAGCGCCACGCCGACGCAGCGGCGACGCAGAGGCGGAGCAGAGGGAGAGGCATTCGCCCGCTCGTCGAGGCCGGTGGCTCCTTCCGCTTGCGCCCCGCTGGAGTCAGCCCCATGTTTCTGAAATGCTTTACCGATTTTGAAGTTCATTAATGCGATTACTTCGTGTCTATTTCAGTTTATTTTATTATTAACACCCGACGCGCCGACATGTGCTGTTGTGCTCGAGGCAGCAATGTTGTACTCCGTTCACACCTGCCTGCGATGTCCTCGCAATCAGATGCCCCGTGAAAGGCGGACGAGGACTGAAGGAGGACGGGGAATGTTCTTAGAGAAGGAGCTAGGCCTCGCAACGTCGACAAGCAACGATTGTTGGGAACGCGCAAACCTGCCAGCCCTCTTCGATTTGCACGGAATACTCAAAATTTCAGCAAACCTCCCGATAGTGCGGGCACGGCTGTAAAGCTCTCGAAAAACAACCCCCGCACCACCGCGATAAGAAAAAAATTCGGCAGATCCCACGTACCATGGGAATCGATGTCATGCGAAGCATGCGAGGGAAGGTGACGGTGGTGTAATTTTTTTAAAGATGATAGTATTTCTTGGGATACTTCAACGCAGAAGTTTTGGTCTGTCTGTCTGTCGGTCGGTCTTTCTATTTGTCTGTCTGTCACCCGATTCAGCCGCGCGGCCAAAGTTTAACCACTTGCTGAACGCCCAGCCATATCGAACAGGCGTTTGCGTTCATACTTGTGAACATTGTCGATAAAAAGCAAATATTACGCATATCTGAGGCACAACATCAATAGGCATGTAGTAGGTGGTATGTTCCTTTATAAGAAAATACACAGATACGTAATTCTAAAGACCCTAGTGTTTCTTAGGCTGCGCTGAAAATGCGACGCTATGCACGAACTGCGACGCTATACAGGAAAAAGCCCTCGGCCGACGATATGTTGCTGCCGCTGGCAGTGGCCCTGAGTTCTGGCAGAAGCTCATGTTTCTCGACGCCACTGCCAGATGGCGTCCATATCTCACGCAGCGCCTCCTCTGTTTTATAAATGCCATCCAGATGCGGCCGATTCAACATAGAGGAGGCGCTGTCTGAGGCAAGACAAAACATATTAGTACGGCCGGCAGAAGACTATTGTCTTTCGACACGACATTTGCAGCGAAGCACGCAGATACGCGGCCAATTTTTTGTTGAGAAAAACGTTACAAAATGACGCTAAACATATGTACAGATGTTATACACACAGACGTGTATGTTGAACAGTCGCATATGTTTTATATAACCAGTTGTTGACAGTTGCATAACGATGTCAAGAGCAACATGGGAATTATCAACACCAGAAGCGGGAAGCTGAAATGTAGTGCTTGTGCTTGCGAGGATGGTAGCCCTGGATAGTGCTACGTAGACCAACTTCAATGGATGACGCCTAACTACAATTGACGCTAACCCGACTTGACACCTGTATCACTGGAGAACATATGTAATGTTTAAAATTAGGTGGATAGCAGCGCAACCTCAATTGACGTTTCACTAAGATTAAGCCTGCATCGGGTCTTTTTCAAAGGAGTTCCGAGACCTGGCGTGGCTCTGTGGTAGACTACTTGATTGCAACGCAGAATGCTTGGGTTTGATTCCTGCTGGCACCATAACAAATATTCTTTGCATTCGTCAGATCAACGCTGCCGATGTCGGTTTTTCTTAACCCTCTCGCATTTAAATTACTAATGTCTGTTCTCGCTGTTCCTCGGTAGATATAAACTGTCAAACACCTGTGGTGCATACCCGCATACCACGGCGCGTGGCAACGGGTATGTGCCACACGTGTCTGGAGGAAAGGGTATGACGTCGTACGCGACGGGATTTTCACATTTATTAATGTCATGACCAGACTGTCATAATCGTCAAACCCTCTTTCCCTGCTATACTAATTTTGGTCTACCGCAAGTTAAGCAGGGGAACACGAAAGCACCCAGACGTAGGCGGCTAGATAGATAGATAGATAGATAGATAGATAGATAGATAGATAGATAGACAGATAAATAGATAGATAGATAGATAGATAGATAGATAGATAGATAGATAGATAGATAGATAGATAGATAGATAGATAGATAGATAGATAGATAGATAGATAGATAGATAGATAGATAGATAGATAGAAACGTTCAAAGTGTCTGCAGTACGCAAAGAAATGCTTCCCATTTAATAACAACAAAGGACAGTGGTTCTTAAATCTTCTGGACCGTCATCTATCGCGTGCAAAGCGCTCTTTAGGCCACTTTCGCCGAAGTACTTTGTTGGCATGCGGAAAAGCGTACTAAGATTAGAAGGGGGGCTACTGACTAGAGCACTGCACGGGCTCGGGCCTACCCGAAAACTCGGGCCCGGCCCGGCCCGTGGGCCGGGCCGGGCCAGGTAAAGTAGGTTTCACGGCGGGCCCGGGCCGGGTTCGGGCCTGAAGCTCCGGGCTTAGGGCCGGGCCCGGGTTTGAGGTGGCGGGCTCGGGTCGGGCCGGGCCTGGACTTTCTCAGTTTTTAAGGGATGCTAAAGTGGAACACTGAATCGGTTTAGACTGATAATGTGTACTCTGAGAACTCGAAAGTGATTCATTTCACCACCATAAGTTTATTAACACAGGAAAAAATCAAGCTCAAAGTTCCATTTTAGAATTTCGCGCCGAACGCTCCGCGCGTGGTGTCACGGATTTCAAACTGTATTCGTCGTATTTTGGGCGCACTGGCTCTTCAATATTTCCTGACACTTGCATGTTAAGTCTATGGGCCACTCAGAGGTCAATTTATTTCATTTTTACCGATTAGGATCTACATAGGTCCCAGTAGACGCCGTCAGAATCTATGACGTGATGACTTCCGCTGCGCGAATTTCACGGTGGCGTCGCCACCCGCATTTTCGCGCTTACCAAGAGTCTTGTCCCGGCGAACGTATTTATTTTGGAATTGTAAACGAGGAATTTACTGATAATAGAAAAATTCTTCTTCTCTTTAGTGCCCTTTAAATTTGTTCCAAAGACGTTGCGCATACATATATGTTTCACATTTTATCTCGAAAAAATACTTCTTTTATCTGGGGCAGGCTATTTGAAGTTTTCTGTTGGATAAGTACTGAACTTTTTTGCTTCTTGAATATAGGGCTACTTGATTTAACCCTCTATTGCACGTTTGTCGCAGCGCACTCCATGCCTATTATGTCAATGTATGGGGCCGACTTTGCGCCCCCCCTCTTCCCCCCCCCCCCCCCCCCTCCCCCCCATATAGTGCCAGAGATACATGATACTGCCGAAACAGCGTTGGAATGTCCACGAATAGCATAGGTGCATTAAACAAGGCAACAGGCAAAGTATATTCGCTTACGAAATGTCTGGCTTGAAAAAAGACAATTACGAATTCCGTGCCATGTGATTGATGTCCCTTTACCTCGAAGCATATGAGTAAGCCTGGAAAAGCTTATTCGCGCCTTCATTACCAAGCTCGAACAAACCCCGAAAATCGATATCTCTTCGCCCACCTCCTGTCAGTCGTATGCCTGCATAGTCCAATGACCACCTTCTACTAGTACAACATCGTTAGGAAGGCGTACACCATTATAATATGAAAAAAAAACAAAAAACAAGATAGAACGCGGTGCAACACATGCATAACGTACACTGCTGAAAACGTCAAGGAGAAGCCCTCAAAGAGGAGTTTTATAGGTGACATTGAAGAGCGGCACGATGTTCGGGAGCGAGAGAAATGAAGCGATGAGCTGGACAGCTATGTTCATTGTGCAGAAACCCGCAGAGACATCCTAAATTTGCTCCAGCGGTGGAATTTAAAGGCAACGACTGGCGACGCCTTCACAATTTGCAAGGCAGATGTACTCCCCTGCGGCTAGCGCAAGCAGTGCGAGAAACTTTAGCGCGGCAGGATATGTTATGCAACAAGCGCATGGCGTGCTTAAAGCCGGTATCTTGTGATAATTTGATTTCTTGTGCTATGACATGTGAAGAAACAAGCTGTACAATATGCCACAAAACAATGCTATAGTGTATATACTAGCAGCGGTGTGATAGATGAAAATGCTATGACAATTTTTTTTCTTCCTTTCGGCAGCTTATACGTATTTCTAAAAGTACACCTGGTGCGCGCGGTTCATTATAATTTTTGTCTAGGCTAGTGTTGTCACAAGAACGTAATAACTTTTGATTTCTTTGTCTATTTCTCTTGCTGAGGCGAGGTGCTACTATGCTGAAGACAGGCGCTACATATCAGGAAGGATGCACGATTGGCTTTGTCGTTAGAGCATGCTTTAAATTTTAATAGACCGCAATGTAAACAAAGGGAAGACAGCCTTCTGTTTCTTGTGTCCTCTGTTTTCATTGCGCTCTGTATTGAAACTGAACTCATGCTGCAAGTCGCTTTCCTTGCTGCAATATCTACAGCGAAACGCTCTTGATGATCCCCATGGTTGATGGTTCCGTAACATCAACGCATTTTTATTCTCTTGTGGTCGGTGTCCTCGTCTTTTTATTCAATGATTCTTCCCGACCAGACTGGTATTCATTGCATCCAGTATATCAGCTCAGCTGTTTCCACCGTGAGTCCCTTTTTACAAGAAATTAACGTAGCTTAAAGTGTAATTGCTAGCGAAGCACGCGCCAGAAAAGCGTATATATTTGCTACTTAAAACATCTTTTTGTCGACTTCGTGTTCGGGCAACACCACCTGGATTATTGGATCGGGCCCATGTCGGGCCCGTTCTGCGGTCGGGCCGGGCCGGGCCGGGTAGGCGAATTTTTTCCTCGGGTACGGGCTGGGCCCGGGTCTCGCTTTGAGTCAACGGGCCGGGCTCGGGCGGGTAAGTTTAAACAAGTTCCGGGCCCGGGCCGGGCCGGGCCCGGGCCCAAAATCCCGGCCCGCGCAGTGCTCTACTACTGACTGTCTCGGGTCGCAAGCATCTGCTACGTTATACCTGCAAACTGCTTAATCTCACCTCCCCACCTAATTTTCTGCCGCCCCCTTTACGCATTTGCCTTCTCTTGGAATCCAGTCAGTCACCCTTAAGCGGCGTGGTTCCTAATTAGTGAGGAATGTTTTTCTTGGGCAAATGAAATACTGAGAATTTTCTATCAAGTCGCCTTTTCAAAATACAGGTTAAATCATGTAGAGATCTGTGTAGGATACGCTGTCAGTCTAAATGAATTATCTCCCTCACTATCCTTAGCACATAAGCAACTTATTTGCCTCCACGCTTCCCTGCTTGCGCATGCCTGAGTTGTTTCATTCCATGCATCTTGTTTCATTACATTATTTAAAGTTCCGCTTCAAGTAAATCCCTTTGGAAAATTAGCGTCTGCGTATGCCCCCTTTTTGTCCCCGTCTATATAAATTTCTGTGCTACACACTAAGAATAAAGTACTGAGGATTCCAGTACTTGTTGACATGATGGAGTTGTTTATGAATGTTTACTAAAACGAAATTCGATATACATTCAATTTTTCATTTACACATATTTAGCTAAGTTGTACGAAGCATGTGGGTGATACGCACAAAATTTACCGAAGTATTCAGTTCATTTAAACGCTTGGTATCACAATTGTCGCGTTCTAAAAAAATTGGCCGCGTATCTGCGTGCTTCGCTGCAAATGTCGTCGAAAGACGATAGTCTTGTGCCGACTGCACTGCATGAGCGGCATGAGTACCACAATTTAATAGCTGGGCTAGCCGCTGGGCTCGTTTTTCGGACGTTTTCCGGGCACGCTTAGACGGACGCCGGCGTTTCTCCGCTGAAATTTGGTCGTCGGTCTTTTCTCTGCGTTCTCTGATCATGTCTTGTAGAGTGGGTCGTATTTCATGAAGCGGCCATATATGTTTTGCCTTGCCTGAGACAGCGCTCTTCTACGATGAATCAGCCGCATCTGGCTGGCATTGATAAAACAGAAGAGGACGCCATCTACAGCGCTACCGGGGAACATTGGCTTGTGTTGAACTATGCTGCTGCCAGGTGGCAGCACCACAGCGTGGAAGTTAAATCACTGGGCGGAGACTTGTTTTGTACACAGCGGCGCATTTTCAGCGCCGCGTAATAAGCACTAGGATCTTTATAATTACGTATCCATAGATTTTGTTTTAAAGGAACACTGTGAATAGCACTAAGGTATTGATGTTGTGCCTCAGGCATGCGTAATATTTGATTTTTAATTGCCCACGCTCACCCCTTTGAACACATGCTTTTCGGTCAAGATTGGAGGTCGTAAGGCAAGGGGTTAAACTTTGGCCAGCTAGCTGAATCGTGCGACGTGCCGACAAACAGAGAAACAGACAGATGGACAGACAGACAGACCAAAATTTCTTCGTTTAGGTATCCCAAGAAAGACTATCGTCTTTAAAAAAGGAGCAACAGTAGCAAATAGTTGTTAGTCATTTGATGTGCTTTTATTGTAACCCGGGTGAACCCCACAGCATAACGAAGCAGCAATCAAATTTAATTCATTCAAGGTGTCTATAAATGAACAGACCAGCTGCGACTAATGTATGTGTTACCTAAAAGAAAACATTGGCGAGGCGTGAAGGGTTGTATACCTGTATTCTTATGGGGTATATGACACTCGGTAAGAGTAAATTAAGAAGTAATTTCATGACGTGGATGGAGAAAATTATAATTTAATAATGAGTGCGCTCTTTCCAACTTGCCTTCCTACCAAACTTATTTGCCGAGAACGAGCTATTAACTTTATTCTGCCAACACCTGTGTGTTTGTTGAAGGTCTGTTGCGCGGATATGCCATCCCATGCGAGGTAAGATAAACGTTTCTGGAAATACACCATATGCTATTCACTACTGCGGTCGCTGCAATACTAATTTGTTCGATCTGCGTGACAATTCATTGAGTTTCTTTAAACACAATCAGTCATTAACGTCATTAACGAATCATTGGCTAGGTCATTGCACTACCTATCGATGGTGCGTCCGGAAGCTCTAGGCTGACGTCACTGTGATGTCAATTTTGATATATCACTTGCCCTTTTTACACCTTAAATGTTAAGGAATTTCTTGTTTCCCATATGCTCATTAGCCAGTTCGAGTAGTTTACAAATAAAAGATCTTAAACAAGTTGTCAATCTATCGATCCCTCTGTCCATCACTGAAGAACTAAATCGAGGTCATTGCACGAAGCTTTCCGATTACTCCAAGAGCAGCCAGATATGTCGATAACCTGCGATATTTGCCACGCACAGCCGAGGATCTCGACTAATACATTGACATATAAGGGCATTGTCTGCGCATTATTTTACCAAAATGTTGGGGAGATCATAATGATCCCGCGTGTTTTAAGAGCGGCGTACCGAAGAGAAAAATAAACAGCTTTAGTAAAATAAGGTTGCGTGGTGGCTGGAGTGGAGCAGCTTTTCCTGGGCCCCGCTGGCTAATAGCCAGGCGTGGTCAAGGGTTCATCAATTGGCTCCCCATTTCGGAGATTCGCGCCTCCCACGACCACGTGACGAGTATGATCGTTAATTTAGCTGTGAGATGCCATCTGCCGACGCTGTGTACACTGGTAGGTTATGTGTTTGAGCTTCGAGGTGGAGTCGCACTACGGACAGTAGGAGATTACCTGATGCGACAACGCCATCACTATATATACTGCCTCTATATATTGCTTTCCTTGTATATGTTTTCCTTGTAACATGTCTTTTCTATCATCTTTTACTCCCCTTACCCCCTTCCCCAGCACAGGGTAGCCAGCCGGTCTAAGAACTGGCTAATCTCCGTGTCCTTCCACTTGTTTCTTCCTTCCTCCTTCCTTCTCTGAAAAACCAATAATAGCGTAGTGGGTGCTTCGATACTTTACAACAGTTATGATGATTTATGGCGTAGTGGGTGTCATGCAAGTGTACCTGTAGTAGTTGCCCCAAAAGTGATTAAAAAGATAGAAAGTCCGCTCTTTCAGCTTTCGCTGTGACTGTGCTGTGCGGTCCACGAAAGCCTGGCGCAGGCCTGGCGTGGAACGCTCAGCACAGTCCCAGCGAAAGCTGGAAGAGCGGCCTTTATATCCTTTTAAACACTTTTGGGGCAACTACTACAGGTACACTCGCAAGGCACCCACTACGCCACAAGTCATCATAATTTTGGAGAAGCATTGAAGCACACACTACGCCATTATTCGTTCGTCGGAGAAGCGTGGTAGCCGCTACACACCTGCAAGGCATTATGTGCTCTTTCGTGATGCTGTAGCAGATGACGATGAAGAATTATGGTTGAGCCTTTCGTAATGAGTCGGAAGCATTCAACGACCCACTCTCTACGCAATTCACATTGTGTGACGCCTGGTAGTTATTTCACTATTGTAAAACGCTCTGTTGCACATGTTAACGCGATTCCTTCCCCGACATGAAGCTTGCATTGGTTCTGTTCGCAAAGGATTTCCACGCACCAGCGTGAAACTGTGGTACTGGGCTGCCACGCAGAGGGCCCGGGCAGGCCCCGGAAAGTCTCAAGTGCCACAAATCGCCGCAGAGGGCAAAAAATCGAGTTCCACCTTGATGCACCAGGAGTGGATCTACTAACCCCTCTCTTAACTCGCCCTATTGCACTTCTGTGTAAGGGCGCCAGGGGCGCCCACGTCGGGGCCATATTTCAATGCAAGAAAGTCTTGAAGTAAGCGAATAAAACTTCATTGAGTTGTGTTGAAACTTAAATAAAATAAAGTCCGGTTTATACTGATTGTAATTATGGGATACCTACGTCAATAATCTTTTGATTACGGTGTTTTGTTCTTGTTTATCCTAGGTTGTGGACAGCCTATTGTCATTACCATGTTACGTGACGTCATTTTCTGTTTTTTTTTTAAATTCTACATAAGCGGCGGTAGAAGCGATGTAACGGTTTGCAGTGTGTTCGAGTAAGCTCGCGCTGTTTCATTTGGTTCGTTTCACTGTAAATATTTCGTACGTGTAACTTAGGAATTACACTTTTGAAGCGCCGCGACAGAACGAAGCCACCACTGAAACTCGCACCCGATGAAGACTTGTTTCAAGTGTGAGGATGCACGTACCGGTGAGTATAAACCCATTGCTTCTGTTACTGTTGGCTCTGTTTGTGTACCGTACGGAATCGACGTTCTGCAATCGTAAAATTTTCATCTCTGGCCCCGTCAAAATCGGCGTTTTCTCGAGCGGTGTGGCTTCGCATGGGAGCAAGTTGCTGAGTCGATACTAGTGCACTGCGGAAGTTTATTGCTTAATAAGCATAAATTGTCTCTACACAAACCAGGCCACCGTGGTAAAACCGGTGCAAATACATTTCTGACACCTCGCATCAGGACCAATTTTATGTTAGAAAGATTATAGGACGTTAATATACAGGAGGAGGTCCCAAAGCCAGAGATTGCAATGGAACCTTCTTTTCAAAGGAAACATAAAAAAAGGTACGAGTGCAAAGAACAATATCTGGTTCTTAGCATTAGTGCTATAATTAAGGAATAGGAAGTGTGCGAATAATCAGCATACAGGAAGCGTGTGGGAAGGTCAAGTTAAACATTAAAAAATCAGCAGTGTAAATTACATGAAATACCAAGGAGAGCTTGGAAGTACACATACTTAACACAAAAAAATACAAAGCATACAAGGTCGGGTCCACCCTCTGTGAAATGCATTCGTGACCCGGCACTTATCATACTGCCAAGTGGGTCCCATAGGCATGCATGCTGAGATTCGTCTCGGCCCTCTTGGCTGCGATCCGTTGCTAGTTACAGTGTCCTGTTTTGAGTAATGAATGGCTCAAGGAGCGTTTTCAGCCAGCTTGCTTTGCAGGACGAATGCAACACGTGTTGTCACTTCAGATCGCGATCGATCTCTCGGGTGGACTCCAACTTATCGATCGCAATCGGCTCCCTTCCGCAATTTGCGCAGTGGAGTCGCGATCATGACATTTGATTGGGATACGTACCATTTTACCGCAGGCACAGATCGAATCAGCCGCAGATAAAGCGTTAAACTATATCTTTCGTCATTGGACTAGCTCCGTCATTCGATTATAATCCAACATGTGACAAGCAACTAAAATATTCGATGCGGCCGACTGTTGCATTATTTCCGCTTAGCAAGCTGACGCAAAAGAAAGGCGCAGGCAAATTCTGGTTCGGGAAGTTAACCCGCACATTTCATACTTTGGTCTCATTGCTTGTATGCACTTCTTGCAGCTTTTCTTGGTGTTTTGAATTTCATTTTTTGTATTGTTTGAGACGAATTTATGTTTATCAGCACATATTGTTTACCTTGATCAATAAACTAGTGCCACCTTACACGTTGCGTGTCTCTTCGCCAGTTGAGGCCCTCTTGGGTCTCCTGGCGACGTTCTCCCACAGGAACTACGCACAGCACTGTAGCGACGCCCACACGGTGGATTCGCGCGTAGCGTTTCTTGCATGTCACATTTTGTACCGGCAGCCTAGCGCAGGGAGAACCCGTAGAACCGTAGCAACCGCAGAAACGCAGGCCAGACGCCATTTTGCCCGAGCGCTGGTTTCCGGTTCCTGTTTGAACAGCGCCATCTGCGCTCGCCCTATTGCACTTCACTACGCCGCCGCTACCCTTATTTCCGTTCTACAGTGGAACATACAGTTTCCGTTCTCTAAAGTTTGGTATAGATGTTCTCTGGTCCCGGGTACGAATGACATTATCTCTGGGGTGTTCTTTATATATATATATATATATATATATATATATATATATATATATATATATATATATATATATATATATATATATATATATATATATATATATATATATATATATATATATATATATATATATATTGCTTATTTCGTGCGATAGCGGTTACGGACCCCGGCGGTGGCGGCGGCGGCGGCGGACAACTACAGCGCCAAAAACGGCAGTTGTTGTGATCTCATGACAACTTTGGCTGTAAAAACGCTCAAGCCGTTCAAGCTGGTTTGCGGAAGGAATTTCGTAACGACACTTGAGGTCATGCAGCCGACTTTCCCCGACGATGGCAATCTGGAAGTCGGCTACTTACCTGCTGCGCTCCGAAGGAGTTTAACAGCTTGCTTCACTGCGTATCGAGAACCAGCAGAAGACCTCAGTCGTCAATACAATCTTCCATGGCTTGATGTGGAACGCCATCCCGGGCCACCGCGTTTGTCCCTGGACGTCGATAGTGCGACGCGCAGTGCTCCGCAATGGAAACGTGATAATCAGAGCACGTGACTGCTGGCAGTGAGCATGACAATAAGAGCGAGAGTGTTCGTGAGATTAGGTGACAGCGTACTATAAACAGTCGTTCACTGGGCGATTCTCGTAGGGTACGGTGAGGCGCTGCAATTTATTCGTAACTTATGACCGCCAGTTCAAGCCACTGCGCACGGCGCAGCACGTCAGCGCAGTGTTTTGAAGCCACGGCAAACAGCGCTCTGCCAGTGACACCAAGTACGGCTGTCTGCTGGATGCAGTGACCATGTGTCACGAGCTCTCTTACCCTCACCGTCACTCACTCAGATACCGCGTTTCAGTTGACGAACACTGTACACATAGCGAGAAATTTCAGCGATGATACTTCGAGCATTACGAGATACTTCGGCATTGTGGCGCACTGGACGACGAGGTTGTTCCCGATTCGCATGACGTAATGAGCGGCGCCACGCATGACTCGAAGTCCTCCACGTGATGCACACTAAACCTTATTATACGCACTCATGAACGGTGGCACTTCAGTTGATCTCGCTTCGCCTATTTCTTTTGCATGTATAGTAACTTGAATTTTCTGTTTTGAGCATCGGGACGATGATATTTCAGCAGGTGACACTGCGAAACGCACTTTTTTTATGCCACGTGTTTTCACTGAGCGTAAGCCGTGCCTAAAATGTAGAGCTATGTCATCAAATGCTTTGGGCAACTGTTATTTATTTTTGGCGGAACACTGAAAGCAGCGCTCTTTCTGGAACTTGCACGTGCACATTCTGAAACATATGAAGATACATGTGTAAGATCCGGCGCGTTCTACCACCGATCCGATTACGGACGACCGACAACAGTTCTCGCCTTATTCTACGTGTTATACGCGTGTCCGTTGAGTGTTCCTTTAGCTGGAACACTCAAAGTATTACATGCGTATAACACTGGCACAGACATTCGCTTTTTGTGATGGGGGGTCAGTGAAGCACTTTGCAATGGTGTTGTTTTTATTAATAACCACATATTGCAACAGCAGTGCATATAAGGGTATTTCATGATGCCTCTAACGGAAATTTATTTCACAAAGAACACGTGCATTTTATGCAGCTTTTATGCCTGCTGAGCTGTCTAAAACTACCTTCAGTAGGTTATTTTAGAAGGATTTGTATTCCGGGTAGCCTTCATACCATCTTCATATACTTAAAATTACCTTTGGAGGATGTTTGTGTTAGTAAAGTTCATTGACTGGATATCTGCTGCGCTGTCATATAGCTGCGTCCTAAGGACTCATTGGCGGTTTAAAAACTACGTCAAAAACTCGCCATTAAGATTGTGGGTCCTAAAAGAGGTTAACGTTAATTGGTGCTATATTTTCACTGTGCTTCATTAAACGTCGTAGATTAATGTCGACCTAAAGAATGTCGCCGCACTGCCTATCAGTCGCATATCCAGCCCATCTGTGCAAATAAATTTTTTTTTCTTTGTTCCCACAATCTTTCCCACACCGGAAACTTGCTGAGTGCTAGTGTCTGATGATGATGCTTTTTATTCCTACCTGTGCTTGCGAAAATGTATGAGAATATCGGGGTTTGTACGTACCAAAACCACGGCATGATTATGAGGCACGCCTTAGTGGAGTGCTCCGGAAATTTTGATCATCTGGTGTTCTATAACGCACGTGGGCAACATCGCACATGAAACGGGGCCTCTAGCATTTCGCCTCCATCGAAATGTGACCGCCGCGGACGGGATCGAACCCGCGACCTCCGGGTGCGCAGCCGAGCACCACATCCGTTACACCACCACAATGGACTCTTGCGAGAATGTATTATAATGCCAGTATACTGTTTCAACATTGGTTTACGTTTCATGATAACCAATGGTCTGTTATTTTATAGCGTTTTAGTTTAGCCCGTCGTCCTCTAACTGGTGCACTTTCGATAATACGTACGAAGGTACGCCGGTGTCTGTAAATAAATAAATAAATAAATAAATAATTAAATAAATAAATAAATAAATAAATAAATAAATAAATGTATAAATAAATAAATAAATAAATAAATAAATAAATAAATAAATAAATAAATAAATAAATAAATAAATAAATAAATAAATGTTTCCGCGCTTGTAAGAGGTGGTCATAATTTAGCACGTCTCGTATTTTTCTTAATCGACAGGTGTAACTACAGTTTGAGTGACCGTGATCTTCGACACAACAGTACTGGTAGCCTTTTTCTTTTTTTTTTTTTTTATTGCGACATAGATTTGCCCTAAGGCATAATATTTTGTGTAAGTATGTGTATTAAACGTGTGCCGTCAGGCCAGTGTTGTGTATTAAGTGAAATAGTGTCTCGTGGAATGTGTTGTCATCATAGGCGTGCGCCGGGTTCCCCTTCTTCGGTGGGGGGGGAGGGGGGAAGGTTCGTCGCAGTGCCCCCTCCCTATTATGTCAATGTAGTGGGCTGGCGTTGCGCCCCCCTTCTTAGGTGACTAGGGGGGGTGGCCCCCCCACCCCCCGCCACCCCCCCCCCCCTCATGGCGCACGCCTATGGTTGTCATGTAGGCAGCGGTCATAACAGCGTCTTTCGTTAAGGTAATGGATGTCAAGTAGCCAAGGCCAGAGTGGTCCGAGCAATAGTATTTATTTGAATAAGAAAGGCTCGTGATCAACATATTAGAAACGAGAAGGTGCCACAGGGTGGAGTAAACTTAGTAAACAAAGGAGTCACAGTTTCGACCGCAAGTGCGAAGCAATGAATGCAAAAGCAAGAAACTGGAATGTGACACGAAGGTTGACGAGCAGCTCGATACTTGCAGCTTCCTGCTGAAGCACGAAGAAGGTCGCTCGAAAAAAAGACGCACAGGTAAACACAGGACAAGCGTGAACTAACAACTATCGCAGTTGTTACGACTTTGTGTTTGAGTAACGTGCAGCAAGTGTGGACAACGCAGAACACGACGCTCTTAGATATTTCTTCTTTTAAAGTGTGGCGCGCGGAATGACCCCTCTGCGTTTGACACAAGGTGTGCGTGGTGTTCTTTTTTTTTTTCGTTCCACATCAAGCGTGGTTACAGAAAGGGGCCCCTTTTTTGGTGTGCGTCTCAAGGGCAGTTTTCAAATTGAAAGAAAATGCCGCACCATTGCGTGATAGAAAACAAACTCAAGCTCCTCCGAGATCAGGATACCACCAGCGGTAAATGGTGTCTATAAATAGCTTGCCGTTTAGAATGCCGGCGCATGCACGGTGCGTGGCTGAGTGGTCTAACGCAGCGCGCTGAGGAGCAAGGGGTCGCTGGTTCCAATACCCGGATCGGGTGCCTTCGAATTTTTTGTAGCGACAGCTACACTGGTTGAGGTTGAGCAGTTTCGCGTGGCTTATCGAGAGCCGTGCTGCGCATGACCGAGGAGCAGTGACGTCACACGGCGCACAGCTGACCCGCCGGAGAAGGCCTGGAAGCTCCTCGAGTGACGTGTCACTAGTGAGCTGGCGTTTGAGTCGTGTGAGCTCGCTCGCTAGTACGTCCGTAGCTCACGCTACGTATAACCTGGCATATGCCGAGCTAAGCCAAAGCTAATTTTTTCTTCTGATATATTTTTCTTTGTGCCTTTTTTATATATATAAATACATATACATATCCGGGGCATGAAGGCGACGGCAACGGCAAAAATCAGCCGAGAGTGTCCATGTAAATGCTACCGCAATAATAAAATAAGACATGACCTCGAAACCTGCAGTATAAGTATAGTCGCAATATTTCATCGCGAGCACTTACTAAGTAAGGCTGTCAATCTATTGTGTGTAAACTTAATTTGATCTGATATTAAGGCAAAGGCCTTAAGCGGCTCGTGAGAACGGCCACGTGGCGCAAATGCCGGCATGGTGCAAAAAAGAAAAAGCCTCACTTGCACTGTTGTTAGTTTTCCTGGATACGGACTAACCGACAAGCCCAGTGTTGGGCCAGTGTATGGTAGTCGCTGAGGCGATTCGGTAGCGTGCTCTCGGTGAATGCGACGGACGTCGAGGTGTCCATTCAGTGCCGGCCTGGTTGTCGTCGATATTGCGTGGCCGCTCACCACGCTGCGGAGACGCTGTGTTGACGGCGAAGCCGCGTAGTCCCATCTGGTGGTACCGCTAGCGGCGGTAGGTGTGGCCGTTTTCCCCGCAGTAGTATCAGAGCGCGGGTGGTTGTCAGGGGCGCGCCAAACGTCAGTTTTTCTTGGCGCGTAGCGATGGCCAACAAGCGGACAGTATGGCGGCACGGTTTCTGGTGACGGTACTGCAGTGCCGCTGGCGCCTGGACGTCAGCGCGGAGAGGGAACGGTACGGTGGACCGCATTAGAGTAGGTCATCAGTCGTGGTTGAGGCTGCGCTCGTTCAGGTGCTCCCGGAAATTGCTGGCTTTTATGGCGTAAGACGTCGGTAACAGGGTCAACTTGGGGCTTCAAGGATGGCAAAAATTTCCCCAGCTTCTCCTGCACAACTGCTTAATTACTCTGTCGGTCTCGTGCAGGCCGTCGGATAGCAGCGCTTGAACCTCCCAGTAGGTCGTCGTGGGAGTTGGGCGGTTGTACCTTCCTGGCACGCATTTCAAGTGTCTTTTGAGTCCTCGTGGCCGCCGAAACGAATTTAACTACCGTCTTCGGATGATTGCATATAAATCAGGCAAGCAGCTCTTGCTTAACTCCCCGCAACAGGAAGCGAAGCTTCTCCTAGGTCATAGCGGGGTCGGCATGGCGAAACAGGTGGGTCATTTCTTCAGTTTAGATACCGATGTTCTCGTTCGGTAGCTGCGCACCGGTCTCTAGTAGGGTTTCGGCTGTTTCCTCATGGACGACGCTCATGAAAGTGTCCAGGAATACGCTGCAAGGTCACCAGTGTGTGCTCTCCAGTCAGGTCACCAGTGTGTGCTCTCGGTTCTGGAAACATGTCGGAGCGCCGTCTTCCAAGGCGAAATAAGCATGCCGTAGCTTTTATATTCATCGGTCTAATTGTTGAAAAGGGCCACGCGGCCCTACTCTTCAAGTCAACATTTCGGGCTTTCGAGTGATCACTCACGGAAACTCTGTGAATCCCTGAGTTGATGTGGCCTTATCAATGCAGGGGCCACTGGGGCTGTTATCGCTGCGGTCAAGGTGAAAGTCTTGGGTTGCTTGGCGTTGTCGGGAAGGGGTGCGTAGTCTGGTTGCCGTCCTAGCTACCCGCGGCTTTTTCGACACTTCGGGGTGTCTTTAGCGTTTCCTTGTTAACGCCTTTGCGAGTGTGTCTGGAACATGGACGAACAAGCACCTCCACCAGATTTCACGTTGTTGCCACGGTGAAGCAAGCGGAACTCCAGCAAGTAAGGATGAAACACTTTATTGGGCGACGTTGTGCCTACAATGAAAAGAAGTGATACACTCAGAGCAACGATAGCCTTGAGATCAATCGTCGCTAATCGGTAATCCTGATCAATGGTAAGGCGCAGCGGCATTTATATACATGGGGCATCGAAGCTTCCAGCCTTATTCTTGGTGGCCGCGTTGGTTCCAGAACAAGCCGTACAAATTGCGTTGTGTCAGAAGCTTGTCAGAACACGCTTGAAATTAAAAGTTTGTGCGAAAAAAAAAGACATCTTCGCAAGCGAGGGTACAGGGACAGGCGCAAACTCGCACTGCTTTATTCATGGGCGTAAACACTGAATAACTAGGAAATAGAAACAGCAAAATCGCGCCTGCATACGCCAAGAATGACACATGAGAATTACACATTCGCAGCCAGAAACCTCCTCTCTCCACTGTACAGGCCGATAGAAGGATCACTAACACACGCACATGCCTTCTGCGATATAGCAAAAGCTTAAAAGACCTACCGAGCATTGATATTTCCACATCTATTAATAATCTTAATCTCATTCATTCGAGGATCATACGTGCCCGTATTGCAGTGCTCAGCTAAATTAGTTTTCTTCACATAGTGCAGATGCTCCCTCGCTTGTCATTTATGCTGCGTTCCGTTTAGCTTATGTAGACCTTTCCGCAGCTAAGTGGAATTTTGCATACCACTCCAACTGCACATTTGACGAAGGGCCTCACATGCCTTTTGTCGGAAGGCGCTGTTTTCTTCCCACTCAGGCGGCAGCAAATAACAGACAGCTTCTTTGGGGCCTTTTGGACTTGGCCAAGCGCATAAAAAAGGCTAAAGGAACCTCCCTCAATGCTTTCTTTACAGCCAAAACACACATGGTTGACACTCAGCTTCACAGCATTGATAATGAAGCACGGACTTAGCAGTTGCAGATCAGCAAGTTTCTTTTCTGCCACTCCAAACGGCTGGATTTAAAGGGTTCTTTTATGCAGGATAATAGTTGTTTCGTCGGATTTTCGGTTGATGTTGAGAACCGTTTTTATTCAGTCGCAACCACGAATTGTTTAAAGCAGTTAGAGCTTTTATCGAGACGAACGCTGAAATTGCCTTTGCCAACGAAGCTTTCATAATTGTGGATAATTATATGGCACTCTTAAATTTTTTTTTCTGAAGTACACGTTCATCTCTTACGATAATCACTTGTGCAAGCAAAAGAAGGGCATTTGCATTGGTTCGATGGGTAGCACCTGTTCTTTGTAACGTTTTTTACCTTTTATTGACAGCGCACTTGACCGGGCTTTTAATAAGTACGTGTTTCTTCAAGGTTTTAGATAATTGGAGGACTTTTTGATCCTTTTACGACCCAACATTAACTTGACGGATGAGCACACGGTAAATGACACCTTAAGGGTTTTTAATGAGCATGGTAGAGGATTTGTCCTTTAAGCATTAGACTCCTGCTGACAATCAGCTTCAATTTTTCAATGCGAAGCATTTCTTTGCGTACTGCAGGCACGTTTAGCGTATCTATCTATCTATCTATCTATCTATCTATCTATCTATCTATCTATCTATCTATCTATCTATCTATCTATCTATCTATCTATCTATCTATCTATCTATCTATCTATCTATCTATCTATCTATCTATCTATCTATCTATCTATCTATCTATCTATCTATCTATCTATCTATCTATCTATCTATCTATCTATCTATCTAGCCTCCTGCGTCTGGGGAGGTGCTCTCGCGATGACCCCCCTTAACTTGGGGTAAATCACAATTAGTAAGGGTGGGCAAGATGGTTTCACGAATATGACTCGCTGGTCATGACACGAAAAACTCGGCGGATCCCACTTACAATGGGAATCGATGTTATGCGAAGCATGCGGAGTGAAGGTGACTATGGTGTAATACCTGCCCACGGCGTTCACACTCCCTACTGCGCACGCGTGTCACCCCCTCTCTCTCCTCTCCTACGCTCCCCCCTCTCTCGCCTCGCGACGCCGACGCAGGCAGCGTCTGCTAGCGAGTTTCTTGGTTGAAAAAACCGACTGCTCGCGCTGCACAACCGTTCACTGGCCACCCCGTATATATGGCAATGGATCTTAACCTCCAAGGTGGTGCCGGTGGGAGATTTCTCCTGTGCGTTGTTGAACAATAAAAATTCGCAGCGTGCGCGTTAACTAAAAGGGGAGTGCGGGTCTCTGTGTCCAGTCGGAGTCTTCTGTCTCTCATTGCCCATTAGCAGCGATTGGCATGTTCCAGTAGGAAACACTGCTCCATCACTGCCTGCTTTGCGCCTCCCCAGTTTTCTCTCCTGCGCAACGCTGCGATGAGCGCCAGCGTCAACGCCACCGCCAGTGTAAGCGTCAGCGCCCGCTGCTTCACATCTACACATGGTTCCCTTTAGCGGGAGATGGTGTAATTTTTTTTAGTGAGCGAGACGTTAATGACGCTAAAGATATGTACAAATGTTCTACGCACTGAGATATGTTGAACAGCGCATATGTTTTATATAACCGGTTATTTACAGTTGCGTAACGACGCCAACAAAAACATGGTTATTAGCAACACCAGAAGCGGTAAGCTGATATGTAGCGCTTGTGATTCGAGGATAGTAGCCCTGGATAGTGCTACGTAGACCAACTTCAGTGAATTAAGTACCTTCACGTTACCCGCGCGCTGTACAATAGATGCAGCGAACAACTGCTTTAATTTACCAGAAATTTAATTTACCAGGTTGCCAGAAATGCCTTCGGCCGAAGGGTCATAGAATTTCATGGCACTCTCATTTGGAACGCCATACCGACTGATGTCAAACAGGCAAATAATTTTTCTCTTGCGATGAAGCGTTTATGTACAGCTTTTAAGTGTTAGAATTGTATAAGTGGTTATTTTGTGTGTTATTATTTTCGGTTGAATTCAATGGTGCTTTTTTTAATATTAATTTGTATCCAATTGTCCTTTGTCACTGTTGTAACCGCTTGCGAAATTATGTAGGCATGTCATACAATTTGTCCCGCTACTAGCCAGCTAGGCTATGGGACCAAATAAGTGTTTGCGACGTTTTATGTTATGTGAATTTCAAAGTCACAATAAAAAAAAATGGTGCTTATATACAATTGACGTTAACGGGTATCATAGGAGTACATATGTAATGTTTATAAAATTAGACAGCCGGCATTGCAACGACAATTGAAGTTTCACCAAGATTACGCCTGCATAGAGTCTTTTTCCAAATAAGTTCAGAGAACTGGTGTTGCTCTGTGGTAGAATACTTGATTGCCAACCAGAGTGCTTGGGTTCGATTCCTGCTGGGACCATGTTATTTATTTTTTGCATTCGTCGGGTGAACGCTGCCGATGTAGGTTTTTTTTAAAGCTCTCACATTTAAAAAAATTGGCCGCGTATCTGCGTGCTTCGCTGCGAATGTCATCGAAAGACCGATAGCTGGCATTGATAAAAATAGAGGAGGCACTGCGTGAGATATGGACGCCATCTGGCAGTGGCGTCGGCAAACATGAGCGTGTGCAGAACAGAGTGCCACTGCCAGGTGGCATCACCATCTCGTCGGCAGAGGGCTTTTTCGTGCATAGCGTTCGCATTTTCAGCGCAGCTTAAGAAACAGTAGGGTCTTTAGAATTACGTATCTATGTATTTTCTTCTAAAGGAACACACCTTCTAATACTTACGTATTGATGTTGCGCCTCAGATATGCGGAATATTTGCTTTTTGATCGACAATGTTCACAAGTATGATGCAGCTACCAGTTCAAGATGGCTGGGTGTTCAGCAAGTGCTTAAACTTTGGCCGGGTGGCTGAATCGTGTGACAGACAGACAGACAGACAGACAGACAGACAGACAGACAGACAGACAGACAGACAGACAGAACAAAATTTCTGCGTTCAAGTATCCCAAGAAAGACTATCGTCTTTAATAACCAATGTCTTTTCTCGCCGTTCCTGGCTAGTTGTAAAGTGTCAAACACCTGTGGCGCATACCCGCATAACGCAGCCCGGTGTATACGTGTATGTGCCACACATGTCTGGACGAAATTGTTTGAAGACGTACGCGGCGAGAATTTACCGTAATTCATGTCATGAACAGCAAGACGTATTCGTCAAGTCCTCTTACCTTCGCGTACTAATTTTAGCTTGCACCAAGTCAAGGAGGTGATCACGAGAGCACCCAGACGTAGGCGGCTAGATAGATAGATAGATAGATAGATAGATAGATAGATAGATAGATAGATAGATAGATAGATAGATAGATAGATAGATAGATAGAAACGCTCAAAGTGGCAGCAGTACGCAAAGAAATGCTTCGCATTTAATATTGTGACGATCCCGTCGCGTACGTCGTCAAACCCTTTCCGCCAGACACATGTGGCACATACCCGTATACCATGGGCGGGTTAAGGGCTACAGGTATGAGGGAATGTGCCACATATGATTGACAGTTTATACCTACCCAAGAACGTCGAGAACATTTACTACTAATAACATCCCCTGTACTTTCCTTGGCATTATTCTATTTGTTGACCTGTCTAAATATGAGAACCGCGATGAGGTAGACGAGGCATTTCTTGAAGAAGCGATTGATATCTTGAACAGGTGCTTCTACCTTTCTTCTGATGCTTGTAGGGGAGGTTGAAAGCTGCAAACTGTACGAAGCAGCCCACCTCCGCGCACGCTAGACACAAATAAAATCTGAGAATACATTTTTCCTGAATACAGGCCACCAGAGCGAAGTTTAGCTGCAGCAAAATAAATATTACTTCAGATTTACGCACAATGCAAGCTGATAACAACCATCAAAGACAATGAAGTGAGAACACACAACAAGAGTCATTTTGGGCGTTATGTCTCATTAGCAAAGCAAATGAGGAGATATGATATTAAAACCGTGCATTGAATGACTTAAGCGCTCTTCGATAAAAATTTTCGTCAAAATTGAGACCAGACTTTTCTTTTATTTTGTTTTTTGAAAATGGGATAATTTGAAAAAAAAAACTTCCGTTTTACCAATTACTTAATTTTTTACGCTGCTTGTAGCAAAACATTCTGTCGCAGAAATATTACAAAGGCTTTTTTTCTATATGTGGCATAGTTTTGAAGTTTCTGTGTGAAATAGCAAACGGGCCAAGGCGCATCAAACTTAGCAAACATTTTCAATTTTTGCCATGTTTTCCATTTTTTCACATTTTTTCCCCTTTGAGGACAGCATCAAAAAACCATGGTTCACAGTATTGCCAATTAAAACCAACCGAAAAAATTTTCGACACAGCGTTTATAGTCGCGTCAAATTCAGCCACGAAAAAAAAAAAAAAAAAAAAAAAAAAAAAAAAAAAAAAACCATTGCGGTGAGCAGAAACAACACGCCCGCGCCGCCACCTTCAAATATTTCTTTCGCGCACCCGGAGCGTTTTCCGAAAATAAAATTTTCGGTTCCATGCACTTTGAATTGCTCCCACATAACATAGAAAAACCCAGACAAAACAAAAATATCGACCGGGCATGCATGTTCGAATTCTCGTGGAATCTCCCTGCTACATAAATCAACTTCAGTGGATGGCGCTTAATTACAATCGACGTTAACTCGACATGACAGCTGTATCATAGGAATACATAGGTAATGTTTATAAAATTGTATAGCCAGCACTGCAACCCCAATTAATGTCTCACGAAGATTAGGGTCTATTTGAAAAGCAGTTCCGAGACCTGGCGTGGCTCTGTGCTAGAATACTTGATTGCCCCGCAGAATACTGGGGCTCGATTCCTGCTGGGACCCTGACATTTATTCTTGGCATTCGTCGGGTCAAGGCTCCCAATGTCAGCTTTTAAATGCGAAGCATTTCTTTGCGTACTCTAAGCACTTTTGCGTTTCTATCTATCTATCTATCTATCTATCTATCTATCTATCTATCTATCTATCTATCTATCTATCTATCTATCTATCTATCTATCTATCTATCTATCTATCTATCTATCTATCTATCTATCTATCTATCTATCTATCTATCTATCTATCTATCTATCTATCTATCTATCTATCTATCTATCTATCTATCTATCTATCTATCTATCTATCTATCTATCTATCTATCTATCTATCTATCTATCTAGCCGCCTACGTCTGGGTGCTCTCATGATCGCCTCCTTAACTTGGGGTAGACCAAAATTTGTATGGGAGGGTAAGAGATATTGACGAATATGTCTGGCTAGTCATGACATGGATAACTTGAAAATCCTGTCACGTACGTCGTCAAACCCTTTCCTGCAGACACTTGTGGCACATACCCGTATACCGCGGGCCGCGGTACGCGGGTATGCGCCACAGGTGTTTGACAATTTATATCTACCCAGGAACGGCTAGTACAGACATTAGTCATTTTAATGTGAGAGCGTTAAGAAAAACTGACGTCGGCAGCGTAGATCCCACAAATACAAATAATAAATATCAGGGTCCCAGCAGGAATCGAATCCAAGCAATCTGCGTGGCAATCAAGTATTCTACCACAGAGCTACGCCAGGTCTCGTAACTGCTTAGGAAAAGGACCCTATGTAGGCGTAATGTTGGTGAAACGTCAATTGTGGTTGGAGTGCTGGCTATCTAACTTTATAAACATTACATATGTACTCCTATGAGGCAGGCGTCATGTCGGGTTAACGTCAATTGTATAGTTAAGCGCCATCCACTGTAGTTGGTCCGCGAAGCGCTATCCAGGGCTACCATCCTCGCAAACACAAGTGCTACATATAAGCTTACCGCTTCTGGTGTTGGTAATACATGTTTCTGTTGGTATCGTTTCGCAGCTGCAAACAACTGGTTATATGAAACATATGCGACTGTTCAGCATATGTCTGTTCGTACTACATTTGTACTTATCTTTAGCGTCATTTCGTAACGTTTCGCTCATATTACAACCCAGTCACCTTGCCTCCGCAGGCTTCGCATCACATCGATTCCCATGGTACTTGGGATCTGCCGAATTTTTTTCGTAACACTCTCGCGTTAAATTACCAATGTCCGTTCTTAAAGACAGCTAACAGACAATAATGCCAGGGAAAGTATAGGGGATGTTACTAGTAGTAATTGTAATGTAAATGTTCTCGCCGTTCCTGGGTAGGTATAAACGGTCAATCACCTGTGGCACATTCCCGCATACCTGTGGTTGCAAAGGAGGATGCAAAATCCGACACGGTGTCTCCTACGTCCCGTGTGCCGTCGGCGTGGTTTATGCCATCCCGCTCCCATGTGGTGAAACCTACGTCAGTAAAACCGGGAGATGCGTCAACGAGCGGCGCAGGGAACACGCGCAAAAAGTTAACAAGAGTGCCGATAAAGGAGCCCATCTTGTGGCCCATATTAACGCTTGCAGCAATTGTGAAGCGCGATTTGAACAGACATCGATCTTAGGCAGAAGTCCGAATGAACATGCGCGGCTGGCTTTAGAAGCTCTTCACATTAAGAAAAGAGATAGTCTTCGTATCAGGATACATCCTTGTCCCTGCATTCATCTGAATACCGTTTCTTGTCTTCACTTATCTAATACACCCATATTATCACCGATTCACCTGTTTAAAACTTTTGTTTTGTACGCATGTGCAGTAAGGCTGGCCGTGGGCTTATATATGCATTGACAAATGAATGAATAAATCAGTTGATATTCACAGCTCGTGTGTGTCTTCTTTTCTATGTGGAGCGTCTGAAGTGTTTGCGCTGTGCATTTTAGTTCAGGAATATATACCAACTAGAGCCAAATTAAGTTTTATTGATGTCTGTTAATTAAGCTTACGACTACCAAATTTACACAAGTACGTCGATCCGCCTCGTAATGCTTGGGTCAAAGCCAGAACATCTCGCGGATCGCACGGAATATAGCACTCAACATAGGCTAACTAGGCAACGTGGAGCTGCCAGAAGCTGCATTATTTCGCTGCGAGACAAGTGATGCCAGTCATGTGATAGGAGGTTATTGACTATCTCTGCATTTTCTTATTTATTTATCTCTTTTTCGACTGCATCCACTATACCCTTTATCGGACACCTAGACTGACCTTATTAATGTCATTAATATTTCATATCGCTCTATGTCACCTATCGAAATAGTACGTGTCCTTTGGAAAGGCCATTTCAGGCGAACCTGCGTTAGGCGAGAACAAAGGTGTGGGCGAAGGACAAAGATAAGTTGTGCGCACGAGGTGATCCCAGAAAAATATCGATAGAATATTCTACGACAACATGGTAGAAGTTATTTGCTTAATTATGAATGATACGAGACATATACTGCGAGGTATATACAGGCATAGTAGGAAGAATATTTCAGGAAAATGTTACGACAATGTATCCTGGTATGACACCACGTAAAATTCACCCCTGTGTAAT
Organism: Rhipicephalus appendiculatus; assembly: GCA_030522465.1. Lineage (NCBI taxonomy): Eukaryota > Metazoa > Arthropoda > Arachnida > Ixodida > Ixodidae > Rhipicephalus > Rhipicephalus appendiculatus. The sequence continues at coordinate 88,171 of JALIZH010012223.1, forward strand.
GTGGCTTTAACCCTACATCCTTTGTATCTCGCTGTCGTATTTCATTCAGGAACATTTTCACGAGTATATAAAGCTGCCTTTGTAAGGGAGGGTACACCGTTCCAGAGGAGAACAGAATGGCGAGCATCATGTGTCGTACTTCGCTAGTTTGGGTCTTCCTGCTGGTGGCTTTTGTTGCAATTGTGCTGGGTAAGTTGTACTCATCCTAAGTGGGGGGCTGACTCACTGAAGCAGCAGCGTTTGATTTTACTTCGAAGGCGAGATTTTCGACTGACCAAACCTCCGTCCTAGCGCCACTTCGCTGTTCTTTTGTCCATATTCTAACGCATCGACAAACGTACTCAGCGGCAACATAGTGTAGCATCTTGAAGTAGGAAGCTGGACGCCCTACACTGTAAACACAAACTACCCAAGCTGGACCATACTCCCTTAGGGTGTATTAAGATGGGTCTAATAAAATTCTGCGTCCTCAATTTTACTTCCTTGAGAAATTATGTGGAGAAAAGGTGGAAGAAAGGAGGTAAATTCACGATCTGAGGTCATTTGTCAAATGGAGTTCAAGAACAGAAAACTCCTATTTCACTTTCTCTTGCATGTTTTCCCTTTATTTTATCCGAAGCTTTCTATGGTGCCTTCAGTGCTGACGGGCATGTACGCAACTGCGCGGGCGAAAGAAGTGTTCCTCAAAGTGCTTAATAGCTCACATTTCTTAAAGTGCTTAATAAATTCATGAACGTGCTAATCAATGTTTTCTTTGTCTCGTCGACTGATACACATTGTTGGAATGCACACTACCGCTTAGCTCGGGTTCACGCAATCCTTCGACCACAGAATGACTTCGCTTATGTTGTTTTACCATGAAATCCAAATTAAACTAAAAGGAAGAGCTTGCAAACCCTCGATGTGGCCAATCGGTACCGTATGCACACTCAGTATACCCTTTTGGATAACGAACCGGGCAGAGGCGGCATGCCTCAAAGCACGGAATAAAATCTGGTGTTGAGGAAACCCGGCGCAAAAAATAAAGAAAAAGAAAACGCGACTCTACTCAAGCGGCTGCTCTAAAAGGACGAAGCGAGAAAAAATGCGCTTCGACCTTCCGATGGCGGCAGGCCACCTCCTCGTCAGCAAGAGCGACGAAATCAGATGCGTCGATCGGTAGACAAGCGAGAAGGGAGGAACCGTCGCACACGCATGCGCGCGCGGAAAAAAAAAAGAAGAAAGAAACGCGAGAAGGCATCGGCCGCTGATAATCAGATTATCGATGGCCGACGCTCTGTTCGCCGCTATCAATGTATAGCATGTATCGCTTTAGTTTCACTTCTCGTGTACCGGGCACAGGTTCGTCCAAATAAAAAGTTTCGCCTTCAGCCCGTCGAATGCTGCCAACTCCAACGTCACGGCCACGTGAAAATATTTCAGAGCAACAACTATTGCGGATAGTACCGCAGTTGTTGATGAAGATGGATGGGGTATTGGAAACACCCGCATGATGTTAGTCGAAGAGAAAAACAAAGCTACAGAGGCACCCTGCATGGTCGTCGCTGCGTACATACGAGTCAAGAAATACTTGGAGATAATTGGTCAAACTTTGCAAATAGGTGCGACTGGGCCAACTGAAATAGTGCCAAAATAGGCAGTTCAGACTTTTCGCGTATTCCGGGAAGGGAAAAATAAACGTGGAAGATGCATTTGTTGTGTTCTGTCGGAGTTCTGAAGGGAGTGGTATCTTCTGAACTACCAGCAATCGTAATAAACAATGTCACCATTTTTTTTCATGCGAGAGCTCGGGCACTAAGTTACCCGATTAATAAGTGCTTTACCATCTGGTGCTTGGTACATGCGCTCAATATGATGCAGCTCTCTCTGGTCTGCCTGCAGCCTGAGGGGCAACTGGTGCGCTTCGGTGAGCAGAGGAACAGACTGCGCTTTCCGAGGTAGAAACGAAGTGTGATTCGGAAGGCAACAACACGATGGTCCCGCTCCAATTGAGACATCAAACTAGGCGGCACGTTCAAGACTGGGGAAGCGTACAAGTCAGAGAGTACAACTGATTGATACACCTGTAGTGCTGCCGTCTGGTCGGAAGCCGGCGCCCCTGTCAGCTAGGGCGGCCATATACTTGAGCGATCGTGATTTATGCCTCGCGGAGGTAACGGTAGGATGCCAAGCAAGGCACTCATCGATAATTTACGGCCCAGGTAATGATGATGTTCTACCCACTCTATTGGTGCATCTCCGACGTACAGCCTGCTCATGCTTTGTCGAGCATGCTGCCTGGGATGGTAAAGCATGGTGGCTGACTTTGAAGTGAAATCTGTAGGCCAACTGTACCCCGTTTCATGCATCAGGTGCATCGCTGCGGAAGCTATGCAAGAGGTTCTGTTAGCAAACTGTAAGTCTCGCGCTTGGATTTCATCGTTGTAAACCTGGCCTCCGTGATCGACTCTGGCTGCGTGCTACCGGAACTAATCGCGAAGCGCCCACGATACAAAAGTCAAAGAGACGCTAAGTGGCACAGAGCAACCTACGCACGACCGTATAAATAGCACAGTTTGTTTAATTCAAAGGCGCAAAAGCATCTTCATTTAATACTCATTTTCAAAACTACAAAAATGCATTCCCGACTGCAAATATCAATGAATGATTGCTTGATGCGAACGCATCTACTGCAAGAAATTTCGTTAGCTTCCAGAGTATCGCACTTGGTCCGTGAAACAGTGCATGGATCAACGCTACGCGTCCCCACCTTTATTGGTTATGTACTCGGCTACCGTCGCTTTTGTACGTGTGGTGTAACTGCGTTTAGGCTTCGCTGCGCGTGCCAGTGATCAACGAACATTACCATTACGTGACGCTGCACCTACCAAAAGCGTCCAAATTTATCCCTTCTTTCATATCTTTTGTCGCTCTCACGGGTGACGGCAACGGTGGAATTCGAAACATGTAAGACAGTTTACAAGTATGATGGCGTCACAGCTTATGGAGAGCGCAAAGACAGGCTGTACGCTCTCATGGCCTTTTAATCCACCTGATCCGAAGCGCGCAGGCAAAGACCGGCTACCCCTTCGAATCGATCAATATTCCGCTCCATGTAATATAGTTAGACGTAACAGGATACCTAATGTTTCTTTGCGGCCATTCATGCGTCATGTAATTCCACGTATTATAAGCAAAAGAAAGACGCTTTCCCTCACAAGTGGAAAAAGAAGCGACATTATTGACCTCACTTTACGAGCAGTTCGTCCAGAAATTTTGAAAGCTATATACCTGCAGCCGCTCTTTTTCCTTTTAATTTCAGGAAAAGGAAAGCACAAAAGATAAGCGAGGACCTGCCTTAAGTTGGGAGAAACCCCCCACAAGGAAAGTGCAAGGCTAACTTGCCTCGGTATTACTGCAGGGAAAACACTTGCGCGCTGGTCGTTGGCTGCTACACAAGAGGAACATTTTTTAACGAAGAGGAATGCAGAAAAAATTGTGGTACGCATATTTAATAATTTACTTATTTGCTTTGAATTCAATGCTTGCACACGGCAAGGGGCATAATGCAAAGAAAATTAGAAAACGCCATTGATGCAGTTATAGTAAGGACCCGCCGTGCTAGATTAGCCCGTACGGTGTCGCGCTCATAAGGTGTACGGCGCTTGTTAGATCCCCGGCCTCGGCGGTCGCATTTCGATGGGGACAAAATGCGGAAGCCCGTGTGCTTGAATAAGAGCGTTGGTAAAGAACCTCACGTTGACGAAATCAACCCTAAGAAACCCTGAAATCAACATTACGGTAGGCCTTATAAGTGAATCGAGGTTCTCGGCTGGTAAAACACCAGCAACACAAAGGAGTTTTTGAATAGGGGCCCTAAAGTTTGGGTGGATCCCAAAAGCGCTTTGCTTGTGCTGACTTGGGTCTAGAAAGAGGCAACCAGTTTTCGAACAGGGCTTTATGCTTAGTGTTCGCGTCTTGCGCTTGCAGTGCCACTGCGGCCCGAAAGGGAAGCTACCCTAAGTAATAATTACAAGTTAGTTGAAGAATGTACCTTCGGTACAAGTATGCTTTAAATTTTTATTTGCAAGGTGTATTGAGGAATGAATTCGCTGGTAATCCCCATCGATATAGTAGCCCAAGTTCTTGAGTTCACTAGCCGAGACAATCAGAATACTAACCACCCCTGCTGCGTTAAACCTACAAGGTTTCAAACTGGCAGCTCACCTTAAAAACACGTGCTCTTTTACGGCTAATATTCGTTGTATGCGTGAGATAAAAGAGAGCAATAGCATATGCCAGCATTTTTAAATTCATAAAGTCATCAATTGCTCAGAAATCAGGTCAGTTTGGCCTTGGTTGAGAGACGTCGCTTCAGTGGGTGCCGCCATGTTTGTTATACGCAAAGATTTTGGAGCAGGCTTGGGGCTCTCGCGAAGTTCGAGAAATAGCGACCCCAACGCAATACCCAAACGCTGTTTGGGTCTCGCGCATTCGCAATGGCCCGACACTATTTCTTTGGGGACCTAAATGTCTGAGGCCCCTATTGGAAAGCTCCCTAACAAAAAGGCAAAAAAAAAGAGAAAAACATGCAGAACACATACATTTCTATGAGTTTTCGGTCGGTATAGCAACCGTGACACATTGAAGATAGCGCCAATAAGTGTGACAGTGTTAAGTCAGTATATCTGAGTAAGAACGATAAAGAACCAATAGCAAAAATAATATTTAGAATGAGTGAGCGAGCGAGTGAAACAACTTTATTCGGTCCGCAATAGACGCGAGTAAACTTAACGTCACCTGGCTAGGCCCACTCGGGGCGGGCAGGTTAAACCTGACCGCCCTCGCGCGGGCCCTCTGGACGGCCAGGATTTGAGAGGTCAGGTCCTGGACATACAATAAAATTACGAAATCGTACAGAAACTATCAGAACATATTAAAGGACGCCTGACACCAAATCTGGGAACTCGAGATGCTTGTGTTTGACGTATGACCGATTACGAGTGACGAACGTTGCCTTTAACATACTTTAATCTGGTTTTGAAGTAAGCGTGAGTGCTCATCTGAGTTTTCAGCACCTCGCGGCGTCGCCAGTAGTATGACGTATGTAGAGGCCCCTTGCGACGTTCCACAAGAAAAGCGAGTATTGTCGACGTCACAGAACATTCACAGGGCGCACACGAAACCATGACTGGCACCCAACGAGGGCAATTGTTCCTCGACTCTCTCACTCTTGTCAGGCTGCTCTCAAGGTGGTTTTTGGGTGCTTACGCCAGGAATGCTTTTGTTTTTCACAAGGGGGACGCGCTCAAAGAACACACATCGTTTCACTGTTCACCAAGCACGGTTCCCCCCGATTTGAAAACTGCTTGTTCAGCGTCACCGAAGCTTGAGTGCACGTAGTTTCAGGCGCTCTCCCGCTGTGGGACGCTAGTTTCTTACGATTTTAGGCGGGCGTTTTGAAGTGCCGCTAATATTGGTCACAATTAACGACGCTAGCATTAATTATGCGATACATTAAAGCATTTACGATTCAATTGCGGCATTACCAGACACAAGCTAAAAATATTTCATGTAGCTGCTGTGGTAGCCTTGCAGGCAAAGTCTGGCACTGCTAAGCAATGAGGCCTGGGGTTCGATTCATGGCCATGGCGGACGCGTTTTGATGGCGGAGAAATCAAAGGAGGTCTGTGCATTTAGCTTTAGCGCAGGTTAAAGAAAACCAGCTGGTCAGAATTGCGGCTAACCGAGAGGACGAAAGGACACACTGCACAAAACTAACAAACAAATGTTTGTTCTTGTAAGCAGCATGCATACTCTACCGCGTGGAGATTAAATTAATGATCAGAAAAGAGAGTGGCCAACCAGATTGGAATATTTCATTCGGAAGGAGTAATAGAAAAGGGAGGCTTGTGCAGTCGCCACCGTTCTGGACAGTCGATGCATAATTTTTAGAGCTGGAACCTTTAGCACACTACATCATAATCGTCGTCATCATCATCATCATCATCACCACCATTATTATCATTACTTTCTGACAGTTTATGTCGAGTGCAGGACGAAGGCCCCTTACAATGATCTCTAGTATATCCTATTATGTGCTAGGTGATTCTATTTTATCCCTGCGAGCTTCTTAATTTCACAACTCCATCTAACTGTCGGAATAAAAGTTATTTCAATCAATCAATCAATCTAACTGTCTGCCATCCCCGACTGCGTTGCCCATCCCTCAGTGGCCCCTTTGTTGGCCTTATTGTCTGTTCACCGCTTGTCTGTCCAAGGCATTACTTAGCCAACTGAGGTTCATTTCTTTCGCGCGATGTCAACTAAAATGCCCGCTACCCATGTTTATTCGCTAGCTCATTCCGATGTCCTCCAAATCTCTTATTGCTGCTCCTATCCTTTTACCACGACGGCGTTGAAGAGCGCGTTTGTCGGCGTCGTTGGTTGTGAGAGAAAAATCAGCGCTCTCCCTGGACCGAAAAAATCGACAAAGTTGCAAATAAAATAGATAATCAAAAATCTTCCGCACGAGTGAGGACTGAACGCACGCCTTCTTGTGGCAAATAGCTGTAATACCACAGAGTGGCGCTATTGCTTGAAACTGCTTCGGAAAAAAACACTATATGAATGTCATGTAGCGCCAGGAGTATCCTTAACGCATATAATATTGCGTTGCAGAAGCGCAGAATTTTGCCTGGCGTTAAAGCATGCGCATTGCGCAACGAGTGGCTGTTTTAATGGCCCACCCACTACAAAGCGCTCAGACATGTTTGATCATTACAGGGGTGGAACAGGGTATATGGGTTTGGGAGTTGTCCTGGGAGCAGGTAAAAGTTCCTTTTGTAGCAGGCTTGGAGCAGGTAGAAATGCCTTTTCGAGTTAGCTTGGAGCAATCAGAGAGAACGCTCAGAGCAGATGTCGCCCCGTTTCACAGCACATGCACAATGCTGCATTTATTTCAGACACTAAGCCAAATTGTGCAATAGCCTTATTATTGCGATACCAATATGGACACTTTTGACGGGTTTTTGCCGTCGCAGTTGCCGTCATGTCCCGCCTAAAAGTCCAAGTCGATATCATGCGCCCCGCCCATCGTATGTTGCACCTATACAGTAGGCCTTCGGAGTGGAAGGAAGTCCGCGAGACCCATACCGGGTCGGGCCACGAGTAGGAGTCACCATAGGCGCGGGAGGAGGCCGCGAGCAACACCGGACAACGCCGTGGCACAACAAATGAACACGCACGAGACTGATAACACGGACACCGCACAAGGCGACGACGCACCGAGGGACAGTCATCACGTGGGGCCGCCGCGCACGTGGGCGTGGTAGATTCGCCCGGGACGCGGCGAGCACGTCACTAACACAGAGGCGTTTGAGAAGGTGGGCATACGACCGCGAGCAGAGGTGACGGAGAAGACCGTCGTTGCCGGAGTCCCACGAGCCTAAGGCGCCAAAGATGACGGCGGCGACGGTCACATGATGGTAGCGCCGGCGCAATTAAGTAGGCGGTCACGGGCTCGTACTTGGCCTCCTCGCTTCGGGCGTTCGCGAACGCAGCGGGGGGTGTTATCGAAGGGACAAGCCACATCGACGACGATGGCTTGCTGCCCGCTAACGAGAACCAGGTCAGGTCGTAGCGTCGCGTCGCCCACCGGTCGATTCTCGTATGCCACCGTGAACCTCGGGGATGCTGCGG
>JALIZH010012224.1:0-12603 GCA_030522465.1 Rhipicephalus appendiculatus
GGAAAAACCACTTACAGCGCAGCGTATAAAGAGCTGTGTCACCTTAAGCAGCTAAATAAATTTCAAATAGTTGTTCTGAAATGAAATTATTTAAATAAGCATGCTTTGAGCAAGAAAGGCAGAACTTTCGGAGTAATAACAGTTTTTTGCATTAAAGTTAAAAAAAAGTTTGCCACAGTAAAAAAATTTTCACCTAGACACTGTTGTGCGTAGGCCTTTGCCGCTTAATTGTATATATCTATAAAAAACTAATTTTCAAATGTATCAAGTGAGTGTGGCCATCTAGCGGGAGGAAATACAACTATGACTAGTATATTAGCCGTAGGGCTTCATGTGGGAGCACTTTTTATTGATCACGAGTGTATAGTCGTCATCTGTCATTTTGGTACAAAATCTTAGGACCACTGTGCTCGTCAACGGGAGGGAAGTGGTTAATGCACAGGGTTACAGCTAGCATGTTTCTTTTTTTTTTATGATATTGGCAACCAAGGACCCTAATGTTGCATTAAATGAACTGTGTACTCCTCACCTTTACCTCAGAAAGCTGCAGACCATTGACCATTGATTTGTGAGAAGCAAGTCATCGCTTCCTTTTCATTGTTGTATTTATTGCGGGAGCTCGTTTTTTGTCATACTCGACCATCGAGGGGGGGGGGGGGGGGCTTCGATGAATGCTCCCCCTAACGGATAACCCTACGCATGCCTATGCGCGCAGGATAGGGTAAATTGAAGATCACGGGGAGAAGCCCCGTTCCTACAGGAGTTACAAAATAGGCTGATATTGATGACGATGGGTATGGAATAGGCCCGTAGCCAGGAGAGCGGTGCCTAGCCTCCCCTTCACCCCCCCCCGAAATTCGGATGGAGGGAGGTGTTTTATCGAGAATAAATAATGAAAATAGGGGGGTTTTTCAAGGCCTTCAGCAAGTGCCCCCCCCCCCCCGAAAAAAATTCTTGGCTATGGGCCTGGTATGGACTTCTTAGCATTTCACGTCTTATACATCCATCTTATGCATGCATTGCTTTGTCTCTCTATTAAGTGTTTCCTCTTGTTGGTGTCGATTCAAGTTGTACGCAGTGGGCTGTTGCGGCGTCAAGCGGTGTCTTTCGAGAGAATCGCCGTAAAGTGCTGCAAAACGAACGTGCACAAATGTTGTATATTTAGCTTTCATATACCACACGTAACTTTGTAATAATTTGTGAGATTTTGGGTGCCGAAACCACAATAGCATTATGAGAGATGCCGTAGTGGAGGGCTCCCGAAATTTGGACCACCTGGGGTTCTTCAACGTGCGCCTAAATTTTAGCACACGGGTCTCTACCATTTCGCCTCCACGGAAATGCAGCCGCCACGGTCGGGATTTGATCCTGCGACCTACGGGTCAGCAGTCGAGCGCCCTAACCACTACACCACCGTGGCTGGTTACCATAAATAACTTTTGTCCTACAGCAGGGATCGAAAACACGCGGATCAATGGCCGCACGCGACCCGCGGACGTTTCGCTGGTGGCCCGCGCGGTTTCACAAGGAATAAAATGCTTGTGGCTTTGCCAAAATGGTACGCGTATTATTTACTCGCCTGTTGCCATTAATAACGCTTGGGTAAGCTAGAGAGACGGGACTCATATTGGGTACAGCGCGAAAAACGACGAAGACGGAAGCGCTCGTCTGTGTCCCTTCTGTCTTCCGTCTTCGTCGTTTTTCGCGCTGTACCCAATATGCTGCCATACCATCTAGCCCAACTTTCAATACTTTTGCAAGACGGGACTCGTTTCAAGCATTTTTTTGTGAGGCAACCAATGCGGTCTGTTTGTTGAAACATGGCCGCGGAACCAGTGATGCCAATTTAGCGGATTTTCCGCTACATCTGGCGGATTTAATTTGATTCTGACGGGAAAAAGTTTGTCTAGCGGCTAGCGGATTTTTTGACGGGCCATTTTCATACATAGCGGATTTCTGGCGGATGCCTCACGCAGTGCACCGATTAAAAATTGTCGGAAGCATTGCCGAGAATTTTAGAATACCTAATCAGCGAAACGTACTACTCGTTGGCAAGATCCCCTGCCCGGTAAATTGCATACAAGTTCCACGGTCTGATGAATTGCGGCAATGAACCACTGAAAATTTTGCAAGAGTGCAGGACGCGGTGGCAATCCCTCGTTGAAATAGCTGTTTCAAGGATAGACCAGTGGGCCGACTTAGAGATGCATTTGGAGATGGCGAGGCGCACTGAAAAGTGCTACGCGGCAGCAGTGCTGTACGGTACGTATGAGAATCAGATCAATCTGGGGTGCTTCCTTTTTTTGAGACCGATTCTGACAGATGTTCAGAGGTTAACAAGGCATTCGAGGCGATAGATGTGGATCAAACAAAGCTGCCGAAAGACCTCATGACTTTGCTTTCAAACTTCTTCATAAAATCGTGATTCCGATAGAGAAGGTGGACGTTCAGATGTCCAGACGTGAGGACCACTTTAAACCCAAGCCATATCTGGGCTACTTCTTTGAGACGTACGTTCACAGCATGAAGGCTGAGAAGACCGACGGGTTCTCTTTCACAGATGAAGCTATGATGCGAGAAAGATGCATAAGGTTTATTAGCACGCCAGTTGATCAAATCAGGCAGCGACTTCTCTTCATCACAGTTCTCCAGAAGACATCACTTTTGTTGGTCGAAAACACTTTTTGCGTCATGAAGGAGCCATTGATTCATCTGCTGGAAGCAGTGCCAGTGCCCCCCGGAATTAATCGCAACGTTGAAAACCAGTTGAGAAAAATCGCCCTGCTGAGCTGTGAAACATTGGAATTATGCTGCACTCTAGCCTCTAGCTAGAATTCTAGTTACACTCTTTAGAAGGCTCTTTTATATGTTAGTTCAGCTCTCATAGTTTTGGGGAGCCTTTAAGAATAATAAAGGTTCTTATCATACGAGATTTCACTGTTTCTTTTTAATAAAATAAGTCTTAGCGGGAAATTTAGCGGATATGTTTTAGAATCTAGCGGAATCTGGCGGATTTCTTATTGCTTTCTGGCGGATTTCTCACGCCCATCAATGGCAACACTGCGCGGAAGAAATTTCCCGATCGGCGTCTAGATTTGAGTGATTTTTGGACACCAGCCATCGTTATGTTTCTTGAATCGTAACGTGAAATGCTCTTAAAAAATGATCGATATGTGAGGTATGGGAGATGCGTCCTTTCAATTGGCAGTTTAGGCAACATTTCGTTCACCCCCTCCCCCCCCCAACCTCCACTCCTGCTTCAATCGTGTTCACTGTCTCGGTCATTGTGAGACTAAATTTCAAGACTGCGGCCCGCTAGCTGAAGGGAGTATGAGACCCCTGTCCTACAGTAACGGACATGCTCCGCATCACGGGTTCTGAGGCACGTTGCTTTTTATTTGCGTTTGGTATCAACCTCTAATTTCGTAGCGATGTTTTCAGTGAAGGAACTGTCGAAATTGAAACTGGCATTTCCGATCATAAATTGATTTCTTTTTCGGTGTCAATGGGCGTGAGTAATGTCCGGCGACCCCGTGAAAAAAAATTGAGGTGAGAGATTATTTTAAAGCAGATGACGAACCCATTATTGATTACTTTGACGTGCACCTAAATAAAGTAGACGATAATGTCGAGCTTTCCTGGCAAAGGTTTACAGGCACTGTTACTTATTGTAGTGAAAGATTTATTCCACTAAAGGGTGTCAAGAAACCTTTGTCTAACCCTTGGTTAAACAGCGATATCATCCAAACTAGGCGGAAGCTCAAGAGAATGAAAAAGAAACATAAATCCATGAGTTCAATGGTCGTAGAATTAAAAAGTGATGAATTGCTGGCAAAAGTGAAAATTGCATGAGAAATATTTTTCAGTCGTAGTCTTCCCGATTTTATACTCCACAGAAGGTTCGGTGCTATTTAGGCCAGGCAAAGAAGGCAACATAAAAATTATGCATTAATGATAAAATTACTGAAGACGCCCATGAAATTGATGAACATTTTAATGATTACTTCCGGACTATGTTCTCAGATCTAGATAGTTATTAATCATGCGATGCAAACAGGATGGTGGCACACGGCATTACGATTTCACGAGAAGGTGTTTCGTAAATGCTCCTTAATCTTAACGTACGCAGATCTGCAGGTCCTGATAGGGTTCCGAATGTTTTTTTCAACAGTATGCGGAACAGATATGTGTCTTCTTAACAGAATTTTTCGAATTATCGTTGCAGTTAGAGGATATTCTATCCGACTGGCGTAAGGCCAGAGTTGTTCCAATTTATAAAAAGGGGGGATTACCTTACAGTCTCGAATTATCATCTCATTTCTATTACAACTACTTGCAGTATATTATTAGAATACACTGTAGCAGGTTTTATTCGTCAGTATTTGAGCGATCACAATGTCCCACCCCTATTACAACACAGATTCCAAAAGGGGTTATCGACTACAACACTGTTTGTGTCATTTGGTCATGAAATCTCTGAAGTACTGGACTCGTCCGGACAAGTTCGCATGCTGTTTTTCGATTTTAGTAAAGCATTCGATAAGGTGGCCCGCGGAAAATTAATCTACAAGCTCGAGTGCATTGGTCTCCGTTTAAACATTGTATCATGGATGCAGGCATATCTTCGGTATAGGCAGCAGTTTGTAGAAATTAACAAATGTTCGTCCGGTGCACGCCACGTCACCTCGGGCGTGCCGCAAGGCAGCGTAGTGGGACCACTCTTATTCCTGATCTGTATAAATGATTTAACAGAAGAAATCCCTCATGACGCAGATGTAAATTTATTTACGGATGACTGTGACATCTTTTAAAAAGTAGGCTCGCAAAGCGATGACCAATGCTTGCCGAATTCAGTAATAGCAATTTCAGATTGGTGTAAACTTTCGGGCATGGAAATAAATGTACAAAAAAGCAGTCTTGCAGCGAGTAACACGAAGAAAGGAACCTTGCATATTTTGTTACGTTCTAAACGACACGACAATAACATATGTTGACAAATACAAATACTGAGGTGTCACATTTAACAACAGATTTACTTGATCAGACCGTATATCCCTTAAATGTTCTGAAGCCTTGCGAAAATTGTGGTTTTTGAAAGGAAACTTTTAAAAGCACCAGTAAATACGAAAATTTTAGCATATAACACCTTCATGCGTTCAAAACTTGAATATGCGGGCAGTTGTATGAGATCCCCACACGAAGAAGGACATTATGAAGTTGGAGCGTGTGCAAAAGAAGGCCGTTAGATTTATTTTTGGAAAATATAAAAGAGAACATTCCCCGTCATTACTAATGCTCACCAATAGTATAAGTTCACTAGAACATCGGTGTAAACTTAAAAATTTACAGTTCATACACAGCATCATAAAAGGGGAAATTGGGCTTCAATTGCCTCATTATGCAATACCTCTAAAACCAAGAACAACTAGACATAGCCACAACTTTTCCCTTACGCCAATATTTGCCAAAACTAAATCCCACATGAAGTTTTTTTTCTGCGCACCATAAATCAATAGAAGAATTCCCTCCTCTTCATGTCTTACAATCAAGTGTACTTTACAAATGATTTAGGAAACCATTTTATTCCAAAATCAAGCGTAAACTTAAGCAGAGCTTGAAACTTTTCTTCTCATTTTAATGTGAATGCTTTGCAGTGCTCAGCGCCCTGTTATGGTATGGAGAGCGTTTTATTCTTCCCATGAAAGTGTGATTTCATGTGTGCGTTTCTTTTTTCTTTTCTTTATTGTATTTAGTTGGTTACGTTTTATTTTCCTGCTGTTATTTGCAAGGAGTTCTTCATCAAAGTATCATTTCGTCTATTGTGCTAAGCAAGCCCTTCGTCTTTTGCAATATGGCTATAAGTTAGTCGTTTTCATGTACTGCCTACATTTTCTTTTTTTTTTCTTGCATTGTGTTTATCTTCTGATTATTTGGTCATTGTATTGCCCCTCCTGCATGGGCCTGCATATTGGCCGGCAGTATCAATAAATAAATAAATAAATAAAAATGTCATGTCAAACGGCCTTTAAGACGAGCAAAAGCGTTCCAGAATTAGCGTTTACAGTTTCTAAGTGCAGTGATGATGTCACGAATGTTGCGTGCCCCAGGAGACTACGTGATAAACACCCTACACCTCGCCCCAGCCACTGGTTTTACTAGCCGGCTTAAACGCAGAGTTGCCAGATGCTATCGAGCTAACAAGCAAATAATCACCACAAAAAAAAGCTAAAAAAAGGCGGCGCGACATTCGCGAAGAAGCCCATAAGAAATGGAAATTTAATTAATTTTCACATTCTTGAAAATATTTTTAATTATAATGACATATGTCACTCAAATATACGAAGGGGAGTTGAAACAGTTACTGGCATTATTTTGTACCGTGAAAATATGCTCAACTATGAATGAAAGCCCAAATTTACTTTTTTACATTGTCTTCTGGGCAGTCTGCATTGGGTTGAATGCATGTTTGCCAGTGTATGATTAATGTTACTGGTCGATTCCCGCAATGTGTATTTGACTTCAACACTCAACTTCTCAAAGTCATCGACAAACGCGCTATTAGGGAACGACAAACGCTTTATTGGCGAACGTGATGATCATTAAAATAACTATATTTGCTGGAAAAAACCCAAATAAGCCCTCCCCCAAACAAGCACGACAAGCGACTGGAAAATTCTACAAGCGACTCAGCGAAAAAAGAAGCCCGAAACCGGAACTGGCAACACTGCTTAAACATAACGGCGAGTGTGTCCAATCTCTTTTCGCTCTGAGTGTACAACTACCGCCGCCTGTTGGTTTCTTAGAACACTGATACGACTGCGCCCCGGCCTCAAAGATTACTGCGCTAGTGCAGTCCAGAGTTCTTCACCAGCACTAGCCTCGAAGCTCCGTTCCGAAACACAGACATGGACAAAAAATTTGCGGATAAATGCAAACTGACGAGCCACCTGCGATCTACTACACACAACACATCGCCATGATCGCAGCAGTCTTCGCTGTGATTGCAAAATTTTCCGCGGCAATAATTTGGAGAACTGCTTTCAAGAAAGGTTCAACAGCTCTATGGTCGCAGTATAATCCGCGAAATATAAGCCGCAAACGTAAGCACACTGCTCGCTTCATCGGTGAGACATCGCTTGCGGGCTTTTGCGTCGGAATACCCAAAGGTGCCGTTTATTAGCTTGTTCTTCCGCCTGCAGAATACGCGAAAGTCAGCAGTCATCACTGTTTCTGTCAGTGGCGCGTTCGGAGTTTGATACATAGAGTGGTACAATTGTACATGTAGTACAATTGCGCGAGGAGAGGTGGCGGTGACACGGTAAAACAAACGCTGCTCGCGCCTCTCTGCGACACTCACGTTTCTGCGATGCGGCATTTTTGCCCGCACAGAAACGCCCTAAAGAGTTTCCCTTTGTAGGAACGGAAATATTCGCGATTGCTTTGGACGTGGTCAACAGTATTTTACAGTGTATGCCCGCACGCAATGAACCACTGCGTGCGACAGCGCACGCACCTTTCGAGCTTGAAATCACAGCTGGCGCTCGAAAGAAATGATATATTCTCGAAACGTGCGTGAGCTGTTGCGCACAATGGTTTGTTTCGAGATTGCATACACGGCAATGAATTATTTGGAACGCGTGAGAACGCAGTCACGAGCGAAACGTGGCGAAAACGGACCTGCCAAGTGAGTGTATTTGAGCAGCCAGTCAGGCAGAAGAAAAAACAGAAGTTTACCAGAGAAATCAAACTGCGCTCATCCATTGTTAGCTGCTGCAAACCTACAGTGTGAAACGCTTGGCAGCGCTGGCGTCTATCGAAGCCGGGGCGTTATTCTGGGCATGATGATGACGATGATTAATGAACTTTATTTTAGAGCTGTACGAATAGAGAAATTTCATCTCGAATCGAATTCGAACTGAATAGTGCCGAATAGTGGCCCAAAACTTCGAATATCGAATCCAATATCGAATACGGAACGTTTTATTGAAACTTGAAAGGAAGAACAAAGAAATGAAGTCTGTTCGCATGCTCCAGCACATAACGCAGTAAGTGAATGCTGCCGAAGGACTACAAATTGTACTAACGGTAATGTTGTGATTCATAGTCATGAGTGCTCCGAGCGCAAAAATCTTCGGGCACCCATTCACAGTAACGTTTTAAATGCGCGCCGGAACGATGGGAGTCTGAAGGAGGGGTGCGGTCCGGCAGTGGCGACTGCACAGCGTGAACAAATTTTCACATGTGAAGCCAATCATTGAATGTTTCGTGCGCCAAAGTCGGGACGCTTTACGGCGCTTGCGGCATACGCGACCGAACTACGCAAGAAGTCCGCGCCTTCGTTTCGGAAGCGAAGGTGCGAAGGGCTTGGAATTTTTCGCATGTGTCTTTCTTGACGTGAGGAAATGACAATCGTCTTTAAAATACACATGCGTGCGCTTTTGTACCAGGATATCGCTGAAAGTTTTAACGAAATGCCTACTGTGTACACAAAGTTAGTTTAACCAGCCCACACTAACAAAGTTGCATCATTGGCCTTTTTCATGTTTTAGATATTCGTCGGGTCCAATTATTCGAAACTTCGAATACTAGCTATTCGTAAGTCGAATCGAATTATTCGATTAGTTATTATTCGATTCGAATTCGAAATTTGAAAATTCGCACACCCCTAATTTATTTTGGTCCAGAGAAGACGTAGGGGGAGATCCCGCGCCAACCGGCTAGTGCCACGTATAGGACTGTTAACCGAACTTGACGGCCCGATCACGGACACTCTGGACGGCCAAGGTTTTGTCAAATCCCGCCATGTTGTCAGATTCCGCCCTTGGCCAAATCTGATTGGTCCGTAGGACTGCTAGAGCATCTCCGATTGGCTTAAAATGTCGCCATTACGAAATTTGAAGAGATGGCGGCTTTCGACAGTATCTAGGCTAACGCCCCCGGTCGAGGCTACGCGTCAAAGCGATCGAGTTAACCGTACTGACGGCTCTACTTCACTTTTACCGATTAGGAGCTACGTATTTCCAAGTAGACTCCGTCAAAATCTCTGACGTCATGGTTACTGGTGCGGGAATTTCAAGGCGGCATACGCCGCGCACATTTTCTCTTTGTGGGTTTTCTCGCGTATCAATTGTCTTGTCGCAGCAAGCTTGGTGATTTTGGTGTTGTGAAATAGTAATTCACTTATACGAGATAAAATCGTTTTCTCTTCAGTGCCTTTAAGCAACAGCTGTATAGATTTCAGAGCTATCGTCGGACAGCTTGCCTCGGGTCTGGTGAGTATACGTCTGCACCTACGGTAAATAGGGTGGTGGACGAACGCATTAGACGATACACCTATTTGTTAACGCTTGGCAGGCCAATACGATAGCAGTCCACCACTAAGACAAATGATAGCTCTGGAATGTGACGCTTACGAGACGGAGAAGTTCTGTGTAAAACTGCCGGGATAATTGAAATAAAAAAATTGTCACCAGCAACGTGACAGCTCAAGTTACCGAAAAAACTTTAGGCGGAAGTAAGTTACTCGTTACAGTTCCGAAATGGTAACGAGTACTTTCCACATTTCCGAAAAAAGTAGCGCCTTACCGGTAACGGCGTTACTTGTAACGTGTTGCCGGCAACACTGCCGATCAATACACGCGTCATTTTACCAAGTGGTAAGCGGTGTGGAAGGGGCATCGGAACTGCAGTCATTCGCTGCATTTCGCTTAATTGCGTGAAATAAGCTCACTCCGCTACGGCGTGATGAAATCCTACCCGCTGAAAGTTTTAAAGAGCCACAACCACGAAACCAGGATTGCTCTTTCATAGCCGACGGCCACAACTGGCGCTGATCACCGATCGTTGACAGCCGCCGAACAACGTACAGACGACTGGCCCCATCTGTGGGGTGATCACAGAAACTGAGGTTAGACAAGAGCGAGGGTATGGTTAGGGAGAAAGTAGGTGGCGCTACTTTTTGCAGTCTTCAAGGGAGCACGGCTCAACACTGCATGTGCAAAGGGAATAACATTTTAAGCACGGAAAGCAAATGGAGGGCCATAAACCAAGAGGTCTTTCTTGTGGCAGAGGGCGGGAATGGTTGAAATAGTCAGTTGTTGGGGAAGTTGGTTCAATGCCTTGCAAAGGGGAGCGCACAGTCTCGAACGGTCCATAATATAGCAGACAAATCACCAAAATATCAAAGAGAGCAATCAGTGGCGCAACCATGGATGGATGGTGGAACTTTATTAAATATGTATATATTATTTTTTTCGGGGGGAGGGGGATGGGTTCGACCAACTTTTATATGTATGCCCATGCATACGTATAAAATTGGTTTGCATGTGTGCACGTATATATACGCATGCAAAATACCGACATGAAAAAATTGGCCGCGTATCTGCGTGCTTCGCTGCAAATGTCGTCGAAAGACAATAGTCTTGTGCCGGCCGTACTACTATGTTTTGCCTTGCCTGAGACAGCCTAAAAAACACTAGGGTCTTTAGAATTGCGCACCTATGTATTTTCTAATAAAGAACACACGTCCTGACATATACATATTAATGTAGCGCCTCAGGAATGCGTAGTATTTGCTTTTTGATCGAATATGTTCACAAATATGAACGCGAACACCAGTTCAAGATGGCTGGGCGTTCAGAAAGTTAAACTTTGGCCGAGTAGCTGAATCGGGTTACCGACAGACAGACAGACAGACATACAGACCAAAATTTTTTGCCGTTTAAGTATCCCAAGAAAGACTATCGTCTTTAAAATATGAGCATCCAGCCAGGGATATGGGGTTTGAACCCTCCACCTAGCTGCATGTGTATATCGATGACGCGTTTGAAGACCCCCGACGCATTCGCCGCCCACCCCGCCGCGATCCGTCACATGATACGCGTAAAAACGCACAACACGGACGGCGTTTAAAACGTAACACGATAGTCCAACCGTACGAAAACAGCAAAACCACTTAATCGCGGACTGTTTCCCAGATAAAGACTGTTTTGCTAGCAGACATCTAATTTTTGGCTTGATCAAGCTTGTAGCTTTCTTGTCTAAGCCGCATTCAAGCTCTTAGACGTCTGCATTGGCTGATAGCTCAGCTAATGCTCTCCCTCCATTGGGGCTATTAGGCGTCTTGGCAAGCTGTGTTTAGCAGACGGTGTGTAGACGTCTACTGCTTTAGCAAGTGCTGCCTTATATAGAAAATTAAGGCGCAAACTAAGACACGGACAAGGAAAGGGAATAACATCAGTGCTTACAGTGAAGTGAAAGCTTTATTATTATGTAAAAAAAATTGCCCATATTAAACCAGGGCGCGTGTATTTGCCACACAGGTGCACTGTTCCTAAGTGCAAACGCAGGCCCGAATGCCGCATACTGCATCTTTTATATGTACCCTTTCGTTGGGTGACACCTCTTTGCCTGGAATGTTTAATAACTAGTGACTGATAAAGTTGAATACCTTCATCAAGCGCGAAGTGGCCCTCAGAGGCTAGGTGAAATATACAGCGCGATGTATTGGACTGTGTTCGCACTTATGAACTGTTCGCATAAGTGGTGAGTACAAGTAATTGTATATATAGGCTCTTTATGGCATTATTTATGAAAAATTAATTATAAGCGCTGGTGCCATTCCTCTTCCTGAACCGTGTCGTAGTCTGTGCTGCAATTTTTTAATGATGCAAGAGTGAGAACGCATAGCCTTATTTTACATAATTATCGAAATCATGAACTCGGGCACGTTCTCGTGAAGGTAATGGAGCACGATAGTGCGGTTGCTGGAATCGTTTAGCAACAGGTCAGCCAATAGCACACCTGATAACTCTGTCAGAGCAACATCCATCTAATACAGTGCCATACACAAATTATTTCTTAAATACAAAAAAGTGGCATGGACTGCACCTGTATATATATATATGTATACGACAACATTCAAATATGTGTAGAATTTAGGAATTTAAAATAGTCAAGAACAAACGCTCTCTGTCACTATACAAACACACGCTCTAAACTTATCTACAAACAGTCAAGTACACTTTTTATAAGCTGTGATAGCCGTGACAGACAAGTAGACTTTTATAAGCCGTTTTGTAAGCCGTGAGTCGAATTCAAGAGAAATTGTTAAAGCAAAAAAAAAATACATAACGAAATCTGCAGCTTCAAAAGCATTCAGAGTCCGCCTCGGTGGGAACAGTGGCTACGGTGCTCGGCTGCTGACCCGAAGGTCGCGGGTTCGATCCCGGCCGCGGCGGTCGCATTTCGATGGAGGCGAAATGGTAGAGGCCCGTGTACTGTGCGATGTCAGTGCACGTTAAAGAAACACCAGATGGTCAAAATTTCCGGAGCCCTCCACTACGGCGTCTCTCATAATCATATCGTGGTTTTGGGACGTAAAACCCCAGATATTATTATTATTAAAGCATTCAGTCTCCAAAAAAGCGGATAACCTCTTGAAATTGTATGTAGAACATGCTGAACATTTTATTCCAGAAAAAGGTTGCTGGGAGTTTGCAATTGAACAGGCCCTTAAATGTTCATTAAAGAAACTTTATCGAAGATGTTTTTCATTTGGAAAACGTGCACAATGAGGCCATCACAAGTAAAAATGCCTACTGC
>JALIZH010012225.1:0-46326 GCA_030522465.1 Rhipicephalus appendiculatus
CCGGGCAGTTTGAAAAATACGAGCCTTTGGTCTGTGTTCTCTCAGAATCAATCGTCTCCTGTACCGTATGTTTGTCGAAAAAATTTATCTTTACTGAAACACCTTGATATATATCATTCTTAGTTGCGTGGGCTGCAAGTTCTGCGTAATTTTGATGTTGTAATTGAACGATTCTACGTTTTCACTGAGTCACCCTAATTCTGGCTGCGTCTTCCTGTTTTGCCTGGCACTGCGTTTTACCTGTTTTGCCCAACTGTTATTTTCCTCAACTCTTGCTTAGTTTGCTGTTCGCACTAATGACATAAGGAGAAGTGAGTTACGTAAATACGAGAGAAAAGAGCGGGCGGTAAGAGAGAGGATTCAGACGCACATACAGACTTAGGGATACGGAGAAATTAGAATTGCTATCGCGGAATCTAAACAAATCTGCGCTCGCCATTGAGAATTTGCTGCATTGTGAAAGCATCGCTCCTTGCATGGCACTTGAGCAGAATAATGCGACCACTTACAGATTCCTTGAGTAAATTCTGAAGTTTCGTTATTTTTTTTCAGCAAGCCGCGTCGTGTTTTTATGGTTAAGTTCATTCTGCATTGAATCGAATGGCTGATAGCTTCTGCAACATAAAAGCAAGCGAGGTTGTATCAGCGTGCAATGTCTCCGTGTCACCGTCCGTAAAGTGATAGAAACCAGAGGGATGCACACGTACACGTTTCACTTTAACTATTTACTTTTGATGAAACATACAAAAGAAATACACACAAAAGACACTGGCGTCAATGTTACATCTCTAAAGGCTTGTTCGAATTCGCCATCGCTAAATAAGAGTCCAAATCACAAACTAATTTCGCTGCACGTAAAAACAATTAAGTCCGAATTTACTTTCGTTGGTGGCAGTTGGGGTCCGGGGTAGCACTTGACACTTGCTGGAGCCCCTCGGGGCGTAGCCGGGGGAGCGACTCGAAACCAGGGACCGGGGCGTAGCCGATGTGGGTTCTTTCCAGACGGAGTCAGTGTGCATCTTCCTTTCGCCCGAGCCAAGGTTCGACTGCCTCGAGCCAAGGTTCGTCTGCCTCGAACTCTAGGTCAGCTTCTCCGAACTATCGCGGCCCTCTCCCGAGATTCCTTCCGGGGTCAATGGTAGAAGAGGAGCCTTTCTTCCTGCCGCGCCGGTGCGCATGGTGTTTACATTGAACCTTGCCCGACGCCGAGACCGCGGGGCCCGCGCAGGGGGCAATTTCTTGCGTTCTGCTGTACGGCATTGGATGCCCGCTCACAGGGGCTGCTTCAAATGCGCACTGTCTGGAGACGTTTTCACTTGGCACAAATTCAATTGGAGTTCGATTATTGAACCAAGTCCTTTTCAATACGCACACCCGTGACACTCCGTGACAATGATTTCACGATCAATATAATATAAACGGCCGTGTTGACACCAGGATTCGAAAACCTCGTTTGCCAACGCTAGGGTTTCGTTCATTCGCTCCTCCGAATGGCTTGTCGCACGAACTTTTCATTCTAACGCTCTTATTTTTTCTTCTTAAGAACAGTGCCAGTGAAAGGGTATTCAGTCAACGGGCCTGAAAGGAAGCGTTCTTTGGAGCGTCGACAAATTCTTTTTTGTGCATCTCTGTTTCACCGTGGGCCCTTTTGCAAGGCTGTTTGAGATCTTTATTAGGCCGCCATGTTTGCCGTGCACATTCTATGCATGAAAGAAAGTGATTGCTACGACAACTTTTCGTGACAAAACGCCAATGAGTTCTTCATCTGGTGATAATTTTTTTAATGTTTTGTCCTCAGCCTATTTTATGCTTATAAATCACAATTTTCGTCGAAGCCTTAGTGCATTCGGTGATGTTCCTTGTGCAAACAAGAACTATTTTTCGCGCATTTAGATCCGAGAAATGGTGGAGAATAGTCTGAACGTTCACTTTTTTTTTTTTGTACTTGTGGCTCTTAAAAGCGACGCCATCGGGAGCTTAGGTGAAGGGGAAGGAGAATGTGCAGTGGCGTCATAGTAATTTGGTTTTCCACAATAATATTGCTTCTAAATTTTTCTTACGATTCAATAAGAACGAAAAACAACACATCTGGCGTCTTAGTAAATTTGCTATGGCGTCCTCAAGTTTATCCGCAGAGATGGTCGCTAGGTAAACGTTGACATCTACCATCTAAATAAAACATCCTCGGAAATCATCTTGTTCAAAAAAACATTGGAAAAGTGTACGGGTGACTTTCGTTCGACATCCTCTTTGTTCTTTGTGTGTGTGTGTGTGTGTGTGTGTGTGTGTGTGTGTGTTTGTGTGTGTGTGTGTGTGCGTGCGCGCGCGTGTGTGTGTGTGTGTGTGTGTGTGTGTGTTTGTGTGTGTGTGTGTGCGCGCGCGTGTGTGTGTGCGCGCGCGCGTTTTCTGGGCTTTCTCGTCTTTGTCCTTGAGTTTCGTGGTGTCTCACAAGAGACAGTGGGCCACTAGAGACGCCAGACTGATTGTGTTACCATGCGAACGCGTCGCTCCAAAGGACACATTGTGCCGGCCTCATAATCCAATTGCGCCGTGCGGGAAGCAGGCAAACAGCGTCAACGCTTCTGTCAGCCTGTGCACGAAGCGCGAACAAGTAGGTTGGGGCCTTTCATTCGGTTTCATGGCGACGACAACATTGATTTTCAAGGCGCAGTGAGAGGCTCCACGGTCATTGGTCCCTCTAGCTGCCTGTTTTCACGTCTTACGTCAAATCACTAACAGCGTGTATTTCATTGAATCTAGTTGCTGGCGATACTCATGCAATTGTAATGCTCTGACATGAAAACAACTAAACCAGAATATATACTTAAGGAAAACTTAACAGTGAGCTAGTTGGTTAAACATGATCAACTTCCCTTGCGCAAACTTACAAAAGGAACTGAACACAGCGAAGAAAGACATACAAAACACACCAACGTGAACTCTGAACTGTCTAATACGGAAATGAACCTGAGATATAATGAGTGACCACACACATGGGCAGAGATGCCCTAGCTACTAATGCCATCTAGCCTTGTTTATTAGCTTTTTTCTCATCAGCTGAAAGAAAATAGAGCTATATTGTAACAGAATGGCAAGTTGGGCTAGTTGGTGTGTATTCATATTTCAAGAAAACAGCGCACGAAAAAAAAAAAAACGAAGACAAAGAAGCGCTGTGTGTGTTCGCTCTCTTCTTTGTCTTCGTTCTTTTTTTCCGTGTGCTGTTTTCTTCAAATATGAAATATAGCTAATAGATAAGGCTAAATGGCGTTGGTAGCTAGGGGCATCACTGCGCATGCGTGTGGTCACTGCATATATATCTCGCGTTCATACTCGTATTAAACAGTTGATAATATGCACTGATGTGTTATGTATGTCTTTCTCCGCTGCGTTCAGTTCCTTTCGTAAGCTTGCGCAAGGAAAGTGGATGATTACAAAATGCAATTCAAGAATAAGCCGACTTGAGCGATTCTTTTGGTTCGGTGCGTATTGATGCCACAGGTTAGGGTTGGGTACTACATTTCTTTTGGTTATTGTTTTTATATATCACCAACAAGCTCATATTGCAACCCTTCTCGTATACATAAAAGTTGTTCATTTAAATAAAAACTTACCCCAGTTCCACCCTAGTGTTGAAGTGTGCAGAAATTGCGGAACTGCGGTTCTCATGTGTTAACCTTGCGATTCTTTTTATTTTCTGCATTCATTGGTGATGTTTTATGATTTTGTGTTGGTACTACGTTATTTGTAGCTTTGAGATGCACGTGAAAGGACGTGTCG
Organism: Rhipicephalus appendiculatus; assembly: GCA_030522465.1. NCBI lineage: Eukaryota > Metazoa > Arthropoda > Arachnida > Ixodida > Ixodidae > Rhipicephalus > Rhipicephalus appendiculatus. The sequence continues at coordinate 3,778 of JALIZH010012225.1, forward strand.
CAGCGTCGGTCACACCCCTGCCACAGACGCCCCTGCTACGATGACTTCAGACCCTATCCACGCTCGAGGCGCCATTCCCCGTTTCATTGTGCGGCTACCGCTTCGTCCGTGACCGAGGCAGTTACGCCATCTATGGGTGTATCTGAGAACCACCGCACGACATTCGACGCGAACACCCATCTGTCGTCAGGCCCAGCCCTAAAACAACTCCGCTGTTAAAACCAACTTGCTTGGGATGCTCGGAATACGTTTTCCGCCGCTGTAGCATTGCGTGCTCAGGATGCGCCGAGCCTATGCGGCCCTAAGACACCGCAAAGACCCCCGCGTGCGTGCTAACGCATGACGGTAGCTCAGGGTTTAACTTAGTAGGCGCATGACTACACTTTGCTTTGAGTACCCAGAAATCCGGGATACGAGGTGTTCGACCCGCCTAGTGCACTTTCTTGGTGAGCTTCCACTTGGTGTTCCGACAGTTAACGGGCGCTACAGTTTAACTTTTCGAAAAAGATGCGGTTGTATCAATTATGATTAGATTCATTTTGCAAAAGGCTCATTTGTGCATAAGTATCACAAGAAAGTTTTAGCAGAGGGACGATAATCAGTTTCCAGTGAAACAAACTGCTAAGAAAGTTAACACGTTTTTTACCGTCGTGTTCATACTCGTCGAAGATGCAAACAGGTGGCTGATTTTTTGAAAATATCAGCAGGGGTTTAGCATGACAATTCCTCTCTTTTTACGGAAAGCTTGAACTTTTATAACTTCGATTCTCATTCACGTCTGTAGTAAGTCGGCGTTCAATGAGCGCCCACGTAGAGAGGGTGTCCTTCCAGATATGTCAGGAGTTAATAATATAAAATGATGTTTGCTGCCCGAGTTTTAAAGCTATAACAGAAAAACTAGCAGTTGTTCCCTGTACGAATACAACCGATGAGCGAAGCTCCTTAGAAATGGGACGCACGCGGCGTTCGGCGCGCGCGGCGTTTCATTATTGTCCAGGCAACGGACCAACCACTAGGCACTGGGTGGACGACGTGGTGAAGCGATGGTTTCGCGCGTCCGCCGGTTTGAGGGGAGATGGCAAAAAAGAAGAAAGAGGGTGACTAATCTGCCTCCGTTTCGCATGCGTTCGTATTCTCGCGCGTTGCGCATCGTCCAGACGCCATCCGCGTTCCAGCGCTCATAAAGCTAGTTTATCCTCCCGCGTGAGGGGGGAGACGCCACAGCTGGCACCGTGCCAGAGAGCTTCAACGGCGACGGCGACGGCGGGGTGCCGGCCTAAGGAGCTTCGCTCCTAAAAAGCAGTTCCTTACCGTCCGAGTTGTGGCACATTCAGGCAGCCTGCTTATATATATTATAAGCACTCTTAAGTGCTTTCTACGGTCACGTGTGCGTAACACCACATCGGTGAGCTCGAATAACGCAAGCATAATTAAGTGCTGTGTTTTCAGCTTAACTTTTACTCGAGAAGTTTGGTCTCTAGCAGGCACGTTTTCTGTAATGATGCCCGCTTGCGCTCATTTCATGAAAGAGTTGCGTCTGTTTCCAAGACTCAGGCCTGTAGCGAGAAATTTTTTTCGGGGGGGGGGGGGGCATCTGTTGAAAACCCTGAAAACCCCTATTTTCATTATTTTTCTCGGTAAAACGCCCCCCTCAAGACGAATTTCGGGGGGGGGGGGCTGGCTACGGGCCTGCCAAGACTCCTATATAATGATTGCCGTACCTGAAAGTAGTAGCGTCCTAACTTTGTTGGTTAGTTGGATTTCATATCTTTAAAAGTAGGAACTGCGCGACCTGCAAATGAGAGGTTTTCTTAATTTTACTTGGAAAGCACTGCGACATAATTAATGACGAATTTCTTGATCGTCCTCCGCAGGGTTGCCGTTGGTGGCTACTTTGCGCCAAATTGGCTGCTTTTTGACCCCGTCTGGCGACAAAAATTTGCAGTTGGCGCCATGGCTATTTTCTGGCTACTTTTAAGGTGCTGATTTGGCGCATTAAGCCATTTTTTCTGATTTTGCACACGGAATGCCTTGTTTTTAAGCTTTTCTCTCGCTTCAGCGGATGCTTATGGTCGTCCTCCACCCACCAGTAGGCTGGTGCGCATCGAGGAACCCTTACGCGACGCTTAGCGCGTCTCCAAATACGGAGTGGCGAAGTTGCGTACATGGTGACGAACGCGTGGCCGGCTCTGTGCTCAAGCTTACCGCCATATATTGTGATGCTACGCTCAAGTTTTGCGAATAATTTTGAAGCGCAGTGCGTGATCTCGTGTAAACTTAGCAAAACAGACATCTGCAACGAAAATTAACTGGCCTGTTCATTTACAACCAGAACTTGGTCTGCAGCTTCAACGAAAATCTGTTTCAACTTACGTGTTCCTACTGAATTGCTGGTTGGAATATTCTAATATAACTTTGCGTCTGGCAAGAACTCATATTTTCTACATAAAATATACGCACGCGTAATGAATTTATCGAAATTCGTTCATTTAATTTATTTCCAACTTATCGCTGGCTTTCTATGGTCTTACTTATTCAAAATGGTATTATTTATTGATCAATACTACAGAATCTGCTCATAATACCACTTTTCCATTTGGCTACAAATTTGGCGATAATATTAAATAGCATGGCTACTTTGGCTACTTTTGGCTTGAGTTCTGGCTCCTTTTCAAGTCCACCCAATGGCAACCCTGGTCCTCCGCGGTGTTGCGTATCTGGTTTTCGCAGCCGTTGTTGTGTGTATCGTTACCTGATCTGCATTATTTCTGCTGTCGAAGCGCTTTTTTATAGCAGACTCATAACGATATTGTGAGGCCGTCTGAAATCAATTTAAAAGTGGTGCGCATAGTCATCGTTTGAAGTTGGACGTTGAAGTTGTGCCGCTTTACAGTTCGACTGCAATTACTAAATATCACCATTTGCTCAAAATACACAAAATAACAAAGCAATCAGGAACCGAAGGAACCAGGTGCGCTACGCATGTATCTTGATTCTCTAGAATTCGTTGAGTAGATCTAACTCAACGTATCCGTGTATATGCTATTAAATAACTCCCTCGATATTGTTATAGGCAAGAAAACTGCGATTGAACGGTTTATTTTTTAGCATCGAAAGCGTGATTTAATGAATACAGTATGATTAGCACATACAATAGCCGTGACTTACAGGCGATACCCCTCAAGTGGACGAAAGCCAAGCATGTTCTGACTCACGTATATAGCATTTACTGGGTGAGATCAGTGCTGAGTTAAAGTGAAATGGGCCTCCCTACAAATACTGCTTTTAATGACTTACAGGTACGTGACATGTAGTAATCCGCTGCCGTCTCTTGCGAGGCAAATGGTCCTAACTCCGCCTCGTTTATTTCCCTATGAGGGGCGCGAAATATTAAGAGCTGCTTGCAGCACTAAAATCTGAGACTAACACATATCAATGCCTTCGGTGTCTGACTTTTCGTAGGCCAGGTGTGCAATAATTTCGTGAACATGTCTAATGCTTTGATATTTAGTGTGGTTATATGCATATACTCTTACGTAGTGTGAATGTTTAACATGAAGAAGAACATTCAAACTGCCCCTAGCTTGTAGGCGAGCCAAGGACGCCAAATTGCTCTCTCATATGATTTGTTCTTGAAGTGACGTTTCTAGTCTCTAAAAATTGTAAATGGTTAAAGCGCAAAATATTCACTTTATGTTTGCATGTCCTCGCGTTGAAAAAACTTCGGACATGGCGGTGAACCGGAACTTCATATTATGGCAATCTATAAAATAACCAGTATACCAGAGGTGATGACCTCGATTGGCGCATCTGAATTGATGCAACCGCTTGACCCTGTTAATGCCTTCCCGCCCGCTATGTAAGCACTATGCTCACAGCATTGTTTCCCAGAGTCCTTGATTACGAGTTCATGGTAGATGACCACACATTAAGCTTAAATTAAGACTTATGTCACCCATATGTCATAAACTGCCCCAAAAGTACTAATCGTGTCTCTGTTTTTTGAATGACGTTTCAAATTATATTAATCCGATCTTCGACACCGGTAGCTCACGGTGGCACTAACAAACTCGACGCTGCAAGAGAACTGCGTCGCATCGCGCATAATGCCACGCTTACACACTGGAATTCTCCATTGCGCTACACTCGTCGTCCACAGAACCTTGAATCGCTGCTCCAACTGCAACTGCCATCCAAGATTTCGCGATGTGACGCAACAATGCTGTGTCGGCTGTGGGTTGGTGTAGCCTTTACCAACTCATTCAGCTATCGCATTGACATGGCTGTCTCATCTAAATGCGATAACTGCAACGGTGTAGAGAATATTGACCATCTCTTGTGCCACTGTCCCCAATGTGAACAAGCTCGCCGGACTTTCCAGTGTGTATTAAGGAGGCTCGACGATCGGCCCTTCACTCAAGAAAAGATCTTGGGAGCATGGTCTCACAATGCATCAGCGCAGAAAGCCACACGAGCCCTCCTGCAGTACTTGAAGGCAACATCACTGAGCGACCGCCTATGAAACCCTGCACCGTGTGTGTGGTGTACAATGTGTCCCTCTTTCTCTCTCTCTCTTCCCTTCTCTCTTTTACTCCCTTATCCCCCTACCCAAATGTAGGGTAGCAAACTGGACATAGTCTAGTTAACCTCCCTACCTTTCCTATATTTCTTCTCTCTCTCTCTCTCGCCACTCTTTTCTTCAAGTGCCCTAACATACTTTTACGATATGTTAGGCTTATCAAAGGCTGCAAAGTGTATAAAAAACTTCGCTTGCCACATTTTCGTACGAGACAAAAACAAAAACGTTTCGACGCCTGTTAGGGTGACTAGCTTTTCACCCTTACACAAGTCCCATCATATTGTGATTAACATTTCTCAGTCAAAGGAAAATGTGTGGGCTCATGGTTGGCATCAGTAGCGTGCTGAAAGTTCGTTAGAAAGCGTAAAGTCATAAACATTTCCTTTTTTTTTTTTTTGATCCCGCAGGACATCCTACAAAACGAGGAGATTAAGCTGGACTGGATGTTTCGCAACTCGCTGATGTACGATCTCGTCAAAGGTATGGCGTACCTCCATAACAGCGAAATTCACAGCCACGGAAACCTGAAATCATCGAACTGCGTGGTCGACAGCCGCTTCGTGCTCAAGATTACAGACTTTGGGCTGCACAACTTGCGCGCCTACGACGAGAACGAGCATGAGGACACCGACGCATATTGGAGGAGTAAGTTTAATTAACTCATTTATTCATTCATTCATACATTCGTTCATTCATTCATTCATTTTGTTTTTTTCGTTCGTTTGGAAAATACTCATTCCAAACTCTAGGCCTTAAAATTTTTTTCTACACAACGAAGATACGAAAGAAAACTAAAATAAAACCCCAAAAACAGTTGTATAAGCATGGAACAAAAAAAAAACGTTAATAAAGCACATAAATAAGACGGAGAGCAAAGAGAAGAGCTTTGAAATTTCAGGATCTTAACTCAAGGTATTTGGTTTGTTATAAAACGGGTAATAGTGTTAAAAGTGCTAATTGAATTCACACACGAAATGCTCAAGTTTGCGTAATAAAATAGAGGCACGCTGGAATTATCAGAAGGCCACCTGCCTAATTTTTACGGCATCGTAGTGAAATACTTAAGAAATAGATTAAAGTACCCAGCCGTCATTTTACGGTTGATAGCCTAACTCTAAATGCTGCCCAAAGTAACGCCGTATAAAAAAATCACCGCCCAAGCACTCCGTACAAATGGTTAACCAGCGAAGCTGAAATGAGCGGCCCCAGTGTTTAGCAGTGGGTTCAACCCGACGCTGCTCTGAAGCCTTCCACAATTATCGTTGCAGGTTATGGTCGAACCACAGGCGATCACAGACGTCGCAGCCGAAGCCAAAGTGCCGCTGGAGAAACTCTCGCCCAAAGCGGGCGTTCGCCAAGGCGAACGCCCTCCCGCAATCACGTCGACGCTGTTCTGCCCGCAACGCCGTTTCTTGGGCGCGCCAGAGGGCGCGCCGTGGCTGCAAGCGTTTGACCTTGCAAGCTTCGTACCCAAGCTCGCGCGCCAATGGCGCGCGAGTTTGGGTACGACGCTCAGAACGACGTAACTGATAGCACAGCCAATGGAGACCGCTCGTGACACAGATGCCGAGCGGTTTTTTGTTTCTCCTAGCCATATACAGCTTTCGCTGTAAAAATTACCGCGGCTTGTACCAAGTCCCGTAAATGGGCACGCTTTAGCTTCTCTTGTGGACCGTCTGGACAGAATACCAGGACTGTAATTCAGCGCGGGCCAGTTCAGAATGATGATAATTTTATATCTACGACACACGACACACGGTACACCTCGACCATAGCAGCTCTGCTGTAAAATTTCTAAGCCCGTATGTGCCACAGAAATTGGGAAAATCGCACTACTAATCTGCTTCTAATGTTAACCATCTATTTATAATACTTGGGCGGTCAGCGAGCGCGCGCCGGTTTATGATGAGAATAATTATCTATACACAACGCAAGGGAAACCTTGGCCATAACAGCTCTGCTGTAGAAAGCAAACCCGAGACTAGTTTTCAGTTTAGTTTACATATTTCCAAAAACCGTGTTTGAGTACATGTTTGAAGCATATGGGAGTAAAAGCTGCTAGAAAGCAGCTTGACCAATCTTCTACATCCCTACAACGACACAAGTTAAGTCTATAGAGAACCACGGGTACTGATTCTCAGTCGGCGACATTTGCACATGCAAAAGTTAATTTTGTTGATACTCAGGTGTTCATTTTCTGAAGCTGAAACACCTACATATGAAACGGCACTGCTAATACTGAGATCTGTACTGTGAGTTAAATAAACATGATCGGCAGCGGTGATTATTAGGAAGTACATTTTATGTCAAGTTGCCAGAGTAATGTCAACATATTTTTAAACTTTTGACTGGGGTATGTCTCCAAATATTGTCAGATATTGTAACGCCAAAGTTGTCGTTACAGCTTCGGTGTTACAACATCTACAGCAAACCATTTACTTCAGTAGTGATTGACACAACACTTAGAGACCGCGCTTGACGCTCCAATGATCACAAATCCAAAGATCTTCACACATTTCTCAGGTCGTGCAAACAGAGTTGGTACTGTTTTCTTAAACAATGTAGTACTGGTGAAAATATTGCTTTAGTAAAGTTCTCGCCATTTTCTATCAACACTGCCACCCTTCTCTCGTTTGTAAATGCCATAATGATACATAATTTTGCCTTGACATTCATTTGCCTGTTTTGACAGCTTGGGCTTTTGCCTCTACGTCATCATTATTTATACTACCTTGGTCCAGCTACCCTTGCGTTAAGTTTGCTCACTGTGTGAAATTTTAGGTCAAAGAGTGTTAAAAGTTTGTTAGTATGTAATAACTGTAAATTCAAAGTTATGACCTTTGTCGACTCGCTGTTGCAAGTGCTTGCTCGCTGTGTTCGCTGACACAAAGTTTTGAATGTCATAACCATCTCTTCTTGTTCCGGAAAGTTATGTTGCTTCCAAATCTAACGAATGTTACACACGCAAGTGCTACAAATTTATCTTACACCAGCTGTGCGTTTCCTGTCGTTGCTTGGATGTGATGTAATCGAATATACTGTAGATATTGTTGAATGCGGTTGGTTATGTTACCCAGCAGTAACTATGTCATTTTTGCAGGGAAGCTGTGGACAGCACCGGAGCTTCTGCGGTCCCCTGAACCGCCCGTTAATGGGACACAGAAAGGGGATGTTTACTCTTTTGCAATCATTTCGCATGAGGTCGCCGTTCGCCGAGGGGCATTCTATTTGGGAAATATCGACATGAGCCCCAAAGGTGAGATTTGCAGGCACTAAAATGCACAAAATGTATTTCCGAATGAAATTGTTACTTCATTCTTTCTTCACCTCTTTTGTTTTAGCCTGTTATCCCAGGTCGCTAAACTGCATGCGCCAGTACATACGTGGTGCCAAACTAACCGCCTTTTGTGCAAGAAGCAGTAGTTATAGAATATTGTCGTATCGCGCAAGTTATCTCGCTGACTTGCACTGAATTGCGCATACGCGTACAAACAGAAGATATCAGCTCATCCAATATAGGAAATATTTGGTCCTCGTTATTATGCGCTCCTTCCATTTCAGTGTTGCAAAATGTTAATTTATTGCTGAAAGTTTACCCTTACCTGACTGCATATTCGAAGTTGTAGAGGAGGTATCTTTTCACAATTGTGACCAACGTGCGAATTAAGTTTACTTCATATGCTTTGACGTACATTCGTCAGCAAGCTCAACACGAACACTCCGACGCGCGACCTGGACTAGTATGACTGATGCCAGCCGCGAAATGCTGGACGCTGCTGCCGAGATAATGCCTCAGTAGGCTTGGATGATATGTCGGCATGCATGGGTAACATCTCGGCAACAGAACCCGAAGCTACGTGGCGCTGGCGTCAATCAAACTATTTCAGGACACGCTGCGGAGCGTTCGTGTTAAGCTTGCTGACGACTGTACGTACATGTATATCGCTTAAGAACAGTCATGACTCGCGCTGTCGAATATATGTTAAACATGCGCTCCTGAAGCATTAAAAAATGAAAAAAAAAACCAAGGTAATTCTTTGCAGCATGCTTCATGGGACTACCAAGCTTAGCTGCTAAACTTGAAATGTTAGGCTTTAGGCAATGAATGTGAGCAGCAATATGTGCGCAGACTCCGCTGAGTATTACTATTGAGAAACAATTACCTACTAAGTTTACTGTTGTAACAATCTTAGAACAAATTTTTACCGCGAAAGCTGTTCTGAGATCACAAGGGCCGTTTTTTCGCCGTAGTTGTCCGCCGCCGCCGCCAGCGCCGCCGGTGTTCGTAACCACTATCGCGCGAAATAAGAAAAAAAAACGAAATAAATAAGAAATATCTATGACAGAATGGGAATTGAACCCGGGCCCCCCTGCGTGGCAGCCCAGCATTCTACCACTGAGCTACGCCGGTGCTTGAAACTGCGTTGCAAACTGACCCTATGCAGGCTTCATGTTGGATAAGGAACGCGTTAACATGTGTTCTAAAGCGTTTTAGAACCTTAAAGTAACAACCACGTGTCACACAATGCGAATTGCGTAATGAGTGGGTCGTTCAATGATCCAACCCATTACAAAAGCCTCAGGCATAATTCTTCATCGTCGTCAGCCACAGCATCAACAAAGCGCACATGCGTTACAAGTGTGTAGGCGTACCGCGCTTTTCCGAAGAATGACGAATAATGGCATAGTGGACGCATCCCCACTACACAAAAATTATGATGGTTTGTGGCGTAGTGGGTGCCATGCAAGTGTGCTTGTAGTAGTTGCCCCAAGAATCTTTAAAACAGGCTTTCGAAAGGCCGCTCTTCCAGCTTTCGCTGTGACTGTGCTGCGCGTTCGGCGCAGGCCTGGCATTTTTTTTTTTTCATTTGCGACCGATCGACTGTCTAATTTGCATTCTGAGCGCCAGACGAATAGAATAGCTTTAGTAATTATTTGGATGAATTGAGTGATTATTCTGCTGAACTTCACGAATATGAGGGCGCATATTGCAAACTTTCGTTACTAATCAATACATCCAACTTGAGCGCACGTTAAAACGACGCTGAAGTTTTCAGACTTTCTTGCACGTTTATATAACGTGATTACGCACCCGAGCTTACCATTTGAGATTTTGCTCCTAAATTTGGAAGCTGCTCGTACGACTATTTCCGCACCGTACGCTTTCTTCATTCAACCAACGGCGGCTGGCCAATACTGCCCCCCTACTCCAGCCGATAAACACGTTCGGACAGTTAGAGAACAATGAAAGCACGTTGGTATATCCAAAGGGGCCTAGACAGAAATTTGATACAAGAATCCAGCCAAGCGCGCATTTCCCTCCATCAATTCACTTACTGCACGTTCAGCGGAGAAGAGGCCCCGCATTATCCTCAACGGCTGCATTGAACCAACGCGAGGGCCCGGGCTCAGAGCGGCGGCCGTGGTTTTAGGTCGCCGAGGATTCCAAGCTACGGACGCGGCGTCCATAGGGAATGAATGTCTGAACTACAAAGCTGGCGCAGGGGCTTACGGAGCCGAGACACAATCCTTTATCGCCTAGGTTTGCAACCAGATCCGCGGGATGTACGATAGTCGGGCTTTACCCGTAGAGTCTGCGAAGCAATTCGGACAATGCGAGACGACCGGTACAGAAACCGCGACCTCTTCTCTTCCTGTCGCCTATCCGGGAACTTTGAGACGATAGCTCGGTGCCGAGATGCCCTGATATGCAATGCTCGTCCGGCCGCGCGCGTGAATCCAATCGCATGGATTTGTACGTAAAGAAGAAACCGACACAAAAACAAGCCTTTTTTTCACTGCGCGCCCTATAGAGCATTCGTCCAGACCTCTAGGCAACAACGGAAGCAATGTTATGGAGAAATGAATTTTTGTGATATCGCTTTCTAAAATGTGTCATCCTGAACTGCTGTATGTATAGGCAACAACATTCACCTTTGAGAAAGAAAGATGAGGGATCTTTCCGCCAGCATCTTCACAATTAAACTCACGCAAGCCAAACTGTGAATCAATGCTTAAGTAAAGTTTTGTTCAACTATTTCATCACAGATGTAACAAAATGCATGTGATTATAAATACTTCCTAATTTAGAAAGATACCTGTGACAGCTATGCCGGAGCAATAATTAAAGCTTTTTACGTCTAACGCCTCAAAACCTTTGACAGACACTTGCTCAGTCATTCACTTTCACTGCGATGCATTCAGTGCAGTCTTCGCTTACAAATCGGAGTAATACTATTACTACGAGACACTATATCACGCGCTTTTGTCGGCAACAAAACGACGGCCTTATCATTGCGTGTACTTCACTATTCTTACAACTTTGTGCTTAAGGGAGTATTATATTTTGTTACTTGACAACACGCACGTGATATGAATTTTTTCTCTTTAGAAATACGAGGAATTTACGCCAGATGAATTTTTAGTTTTAGAAATATGCATTGTCCCCTCCAAGTGTGAACAAAATATATCTGTTTTACTTCTGTGAACTGTTTTCTTTGCGACCCACACAGAATGGCATGCAGTATAAAAGTTTCGACGTGTGTAGTACCTGTTGAGAAATATTGCCACAAGTACAGTTGCCATACGCTAGAAAAATGCGTCTGCATGTCTAAGGCGCGACTTAGTCCTTAATGTATGATGGCAAGGCTGTTTTTGTGTGCGTCTGTGGAATACATTAGTTATTTCGCTTAGGCTTTCTTCGAGGATGCGTAATTTTGGGTGCCGTATTTCGTAAATAAAAAGTGGCAGCTGTTTTAATGTCTGTTTAAAATAATTCATACCTGGGATGATTTAAATAAGATGCCTGTAGTTTCTAAGAGCAATTCTCAACTAGGCATCGTAGATGATAAAACACGGGAGGAAAGAACGCATGTGTACGTGCACATGTTATGCCACACGTGCCTGAGCTACGCCATTACCGAGCAAAATTTTATTTTAAACAAATGAAACTGAAAACTAGTTTTCCATATACTTATCTTCTTATTACAGGTACAAGTTTCGTTCTCTTGAAATTACTTTTACAATATGCAAAATACCTTTGTGTTTCTACAGAGATCGTAGAACAAGTCATATCTGAATCAAAGCCACCTTTTCGGCCAGTGTTTGACGAAATCGACTGCCCGGGCGAAGTTCGACAGCTGATCACGAAGTGCTGGGCTGGAGACCCAAATGAGAGGCCCGGCTTTCAGGCCTTGAAACCGCTTATTGGAAAACTGCACAAGTACGTAAAATCCATCTGGTCTTTCCATATACTGTCTTCACAAGGACTATCATCATCATCAGTGAGCACTTTAGCGCATTTTTTTTTGTGAACGCCATTGTGAACGTTGCACGAAAGTGGTAGTACTTATGTACTTGCTATGACTAGATGAGAGTATTGTAACGCAGTAGTGGTGAAATGCAGTCATGCAGACACCAAAGTGCACTGAAGGAACTAACGAAAAGTCTTTATTCAATCAGCTTGTACCCAAGACGAGAAAAGTGAAAGGGAACCACACGACGAGTGATAGCCAGCCGAAAAGAAACTCCACTCGGCAGCTGACTGTCCTCGTTCAATTCCACAAGATCGAAAACGGCTCGTACAGTCTCCTCACCCACTAGGCTTGAGATCAGCGCCTGCGCAGGACTTATTCCGGTGTGCTCCGTTTATCTCAGAAGGAAACGCCACACTGAAACGAAGGGATTCGTTATCAATTAAAACGCGAAAGCATACAGCGAAGATAGCTGATTCGTAGTTGCACGCGTGGCAGTATGTATTGAGATGCAGGCAAATTACACATCAGAAGCAGTAAAGCTACGTTAGGGGCCTTAGCACAAGGGTCTCAAACTCCCCTCAGCTAGCGGGCAGCAGTCACGTAACTTAGTATTTCGATGGGCCGGGCTGGTGCAGAAGGTTGGAGCGGCGGCTTTGGCAGGTGGGGGGAAGGGAGAGTTGGGACAAAATGTCAGCGAACGTGGCCATTTGAAACAAGGCCTTTGCCATGTCTCACGTGTGGATCATTTCGGAAAGGGAGTTGCTGTCAGGCTTCGAGAAACATATCCATACTGATCTCAAAGAGCACTGAAATCTGGGCGCCGACTCTGAAGCAGTCGTTGTTACGCGGTTATGTTTTAATACAGGGTGACAGCACAGGGTGCCTCAAGAAAAGAATTATTGAGAGCAGGCATGTCTGCGCAGCTCATGAACTTGCTTATTAGGGAAGTAAAAAAAAGAATATGGGACGAAAGCAGTCATGTGTGCGCCACGTGTTTGACACCCCTGCCCTAGGAACAAATGTGGTTCTTGTTTGGCATTTCCCCAAATCTATTGAATGCTTTACTGCAGGTTTCAGAAGCAATGTGCTCGCTAGGCGAAAGAATTTCGGAATGCTTCTCTATATATGAAATTATTAGATTTCTATGTTATTTTATGTAGGGGTACAATATTGCACATGAACTACTGGTTCTATTGTAACAGCATCCGCATAGGCGTATCTACGGGGGCGGCAAGGGGGGGCGCCAGCCCCCTACTTAGAAAAGTTAGGGGGCGGAGCCCCCCTTCCCCCCATTTTCGCCAGTGGTCACTGTCGGTTGCACCCTGGGAAACCATCAACTGAGGTGAAGTTTTACTTCTACACAGCAATCACTTATGTAATGAAAATTCATCAGATTTGCCAGGTATTTGTCAGATTCGTCAGTAAATTTGTTGAATATTGTTGCAGAAAGTTTGTCGTGCGTTTTTGCTGTGGAGATTATGGACAGTGATAGTTTAGCGTTAGCGTGATAGCGGGGTTTATGGGAATAGCGTTACCGTGCCGCAAACGTTTGTTGCGGACAGCGCGTTTTAGTTTAGCGGCATAGCGTTTACGTGCCCGAGCTGGGACGGTGGCGTTACCTAGCGGAGCGTGGATGTGTTAAAAAAGTGAAAAGAAAAAAACTGAGATGCTCGCCTGTTTCCCCGCGCACAACAATATTACTACTTCTTTTTAGTAATAATAAAAGTAAAGAAATATGAACCACGCACCAAAAGCACGAAATTTTGATGTTGGAGATTTTTTACACGATCTTCTAGTTAGGCCTAGGGACGTTCGAAATGGGACGCGATCTCAAAAACTAGGCTAAGTTATCCGTAATACTCGGTCATCGAAGCTACCTGAAGGTAAGCGAAGCCATTTTACGCAGTCGTTAGCTACGAACGAAGTGGATCAGTCCCAAGCAACGCTAAATTTAGTTGGAAGCGGGCGTCCAATACCGCCGCCATGTTTTACGTACACTACGTAAACCCCGCAAACACGCTAAAACTAAATCTGGAAAATAGCTTGCGTACGGTAAAAACTACGGGTCTTCTTGCATACTGCGCATGCGCATTTCGATCCCACTGTTCCGCTAAGCCCGCAATCCCGCTAAGCCCGCTAAACCATAACTGTCGACAGTTATAGTTTAGCGTTAGCGTGATAGCGGTGGTAAAGGGAATAGCGTTACCATGCCGCAAACGCTCGTTGGGGACAGCGCGTTATAGCTTAGTGGGATAGCGTTTACGTGCCCAAGCTGGAACTGTGGCGTCACCTAGCGGAGGGTGAATGCAGTAAAAAAGAATGTAAAGGAAAAATACTGAGAATTCTCACCTGTATCCCAATTCGCAGCAATATCAGTACTTTTATTTAGTAGTAATAAAAGTAAATAAATGTGAACCAGGCACCAAAAGCGCAAATTTTTATGCTGCAGATTGGTTTTCACCGATCTTCTAGTTAGGCCTAGGGACGTTCGAAATGGGAAGCGATCTCAACAACTAGGCTTAGTTATCCATAATACTCGGTCGTCGAAGCTACCTGAAGGCAAGCAAAGCCATTTTGCAGTCTCTAGCTACGAAAGAAGTGTATCCGTCCCCACCAACGCTAAATTCAGTTCGAAGTGGGCGTCCAAAACAGCCGTCATTTTTTTAGGTACACTACGTAGACCACGCAAACACGGTAACGCTAAATCTGAAAAATAGCGTGCGTGCGATACACGCTACGGGTCTTTTAGCGTACTTCGCACGGGCATTTCGATCCCACTATTACGCTAAGCCCGCTGTGCCGCTAAACCCACTAACTATAACTGTCTGTTGTCATAGGTGTCTCACGGCCACGCACTGTAGGTTCTCTGTGGCGCAGCGCGCTTATGCGACTCTGTCGCACTTTGAACTACAGCAATGCAGAGAAGGCTACCACTGAGTGGAGCTCTGGGGCTCTATAACGTTGGAGTATTCTGTGATCTTTTATTCTGCCCTACCTGACCTGACATTAACATCATTGACAACGTAAATACGGGCAAAAACCAGCTAGTAAACGTTTTATGGGGTGATAAAATGCTCTTCATGTTTCATGATTTTTTTTTTCATTCTATAAAACGGGGGTGGACTCCTTCAGGACCTCAATAAAGTTTTTTAAATGCGAAGCATTTCTTAGCGAACTTCGGCGAGTTTGAGCGTATCTAGCTATCTACAGTGAAACCTCGGTGATACGAATCTTGCGGGGTAAGGAAAAATATTCGTATCATCCCAAATTCGTATCACCAGAAAACATCGAAAATCAGTATGCAACAAAAGAAAGCTGGCGTACATTTTCACTTATTGTTTCTCAGAGTTGGAGCAACATCATAAACAGCTCTGAATGATTGCCAGTAAAGTTTCTAGATTTCAACGATCATACTTGTACTCGTAAATATACGGCGCGTGCGTGGTACCAGATGCGTTGCGACCCGATACAGTTAGTAGCCCCTTCCTAATGTTAGTACGTTTTTCTCATTACAACAAAGTACTGCGGCGAAAGTGGCCTAAGGAGCGCTTTGCACACGATAGATGGAAGGCCAGAGAATTTTGGAACCACTGTCCTCTGTTGTTATTTTCTTATCATGGTGGTGCGGGGGGATGTCTTTCGGGAGCTTTACAACGGAACCCGCACTATCGGAAGGATTGCTGAAATTTTGGTTATCCCGTGCAAATCGGAGAGCTGGTAGGTGCGCGCGTTCCCAAAAATCGTGCATGTTGACGTTGCGACGCCTAGCTCCTTTTCCAAGACCGTCCCCTTCTTCTTTCAGTCGTTGTCCGCCTTTCAATAGGGCGTCTGATTGCGAGGACATTGTAGGGAAGTGTGAACACAGTAAACATCGCTGCCTCAAGCACAGCAGCACAGCAGAACACGTCGACGCGTGGGGTGTTAAAAAAAGCGACGCCAGCGGCATTAAGGCGCACTAGGGCCTCCAAGATTCACGCGCACAATCTCGGAAGATATTACGCGCTGCTTATGGCTGATACTGGCAGCGCGATGCGAATGTCCACGCTTAGGTATTCCCAGCCACGTGTGATTGGCGTGTCTGCCGCGGCAGCGCAGGCAGCACCTGTTCGAACCTGCACGGTAAGTTCGTATCAAACGTCGCTGGGCGAAAGACGGTACATTGGAGGCTAATGGGCGTAGACGGGACAACAGCAAAATTCGTATCACCCCGAAATTCGTACGAGCCGTGTTCGTATCACCGAGGTTCCACTGTATCTATCTATCTATCTAGCCGCCTACGACTTTGTGCTCTCCTGGCCGTATCGTTAATGGGATTTGTACCAAATTTTTTATGACATAACATGACTGTATGACGAACATAAATAGCTGGTCATATCATGAAAATCATGACTAAGTTTTCATGAAAATAATGATTTACATCCCACGTTCATGGCGCGCTCGCGGCCGTTTCGTTAGCTTGATATACACCAAATTTGGGATTGAGTGACATTACTGTATGACGAACATAAATGACAAGTGGTAATATGAAAAGAAAATCATGACTTCATGAGCGACATGACTTGCATTCCACGCTCATAGCGCGCTCGCGGCCGTTTGGTTAGCTTGATATACACCAAATTTGGTATTCAGTGACATGACTGTATGACGAACATAAATGACAAGTCGTAATATGGAAATCATGACTTGACATGTGCGACATGACTTGCATTCCACGCTCATAGCGCGCTCGCGGCCGTTTGGTTAGCTTGATATACACCAAATTTGGTATTCAGTGACATGACTGTATGACGAACATAAATGACAACTCGTAATATGGAAATCATGACGACATGTGCGACATGACTTGCATTCCACGCTCATGGCGCGCTCGCGGCCGTTTGGTTAGCTTGATATACACCAAATTTGGTATTGAGTGAAATGATTGTATGACGAACGTAAATGACAAGTGGTAATAAGGAAATCATGACTTGTCATGTGCGACATGACTTGCATGCCACGCTCATGGCGTGCTCGCGGCCGTTTCGTTAGCTTGAGATACACCAAATTTGGTATTGAGTGGCATGACTCTATGACGAACACAAATGACAAGTGATAATATGGAAATCATGACTTGTCATGTGCGACATGACTTGCAGGCCACGCTCATGGCGTGCTCGCGGCCGTTTCGTTAGCTCGATATACACTAAATTTGGAATATCGCGACGTGACTGTATGACGAACATAAATGACAAGCCGTAATATGGAAATCATGACATGTCATGAGCGACATGACTTGCATTCCACGCTCATGGCGCGCTCGCGGCCGTTTGGTTAGCTTGATATACACCAAATTTGGTATTGAGTGAAATGATTGTATGACGAACATAAATGACAAGTGGTAATATGGAAATCATGACTTGTCATGTGCGACATGACTTGCATGCCACGCTCATGGCGCGCTCGCGGCGGTTTCGTCTGCTTGATATACAGCAAATTTGGTATTGAGTGACATGACTGTATGACGAACATAAATGGCTGGTCATATCATGAAAATCATGACTAACTTGCCATGAAAAGTATGATTTACATGCCACGCTCATGGCGCGCTCGCCGCCGTTTCGTTAGCTTGAGATACACCAAATTTGGTATTGAGTGACATGACTGTATGACGAACATAAATGACAAGTGGTAATATGAAAATTATGACTTCATGAGAGACATGACTTGCATTCCACGCTCATAGCGCGCTCGCGGCCGTTTCGTTAGCTTGATATACACCAAATTTGGTATTGAGTGGCATGACTGTATGACGAACGTAAATGACAAGTGGTAATAAGGAAATCATGACTTGTCATGTGCGACATGACTTGCATGCCACGCTCATGGCGTGCTCGCGGCCGTTTCGTTAGCTTGAGATACACCAAATTTGGTATTGAGTGGCATGACTCTATGAAGAACACAAATGACAAGTGATAATAAGGAAATCATGACTTGTCATGTGCGACATGACTTGCAGGCCACGCTCATGGCGTGCTCGCGGCCGTTTCGTTAGCTTGATATACACTAAATTTGGAATATCGCGACGTGACTGTACGACGAACATAAATAACAAGCCGTAATATGGAAATCATGACATGTCATGAGCGACATGACTTGCATTCCACGCTCATGGCGCGCTCGCGGCCGTTTCGTTGGCTTGATATACACCAAATTTGGTATTGAGTGACATGACTGTATAACGAACATAAGTGGCAGGTGGTAACATGAAAATCTTGGCATGCATGTCATCTACAATGCCATTTACATGTCACGCTCATGGTGCGCTTGCGTCCAGTTCGCTAGCTTGACATACACCAAAATTGGTATATCGCGACGTGACTGTATGACGAACACAAATGACACGTCGTAACATGTAAAACATGACATGTAAATTATGTAAAGCATGATTTGCTCCTTCCTGGCTGCTTCGCATTACATCGATTCCTACAGTGCGTGGGATCTGCCGGCTTTTTTATCTACCTATCTATCTACTGGAAAGGAATAGCATCACCGCTGCTCTCTATTCGATTTGCTATGAGTTAATCAGAGCGCAGAAGTTTTGAGTGTTTTAGCTGTGCCGCATTGGGGGAGCTAAAGAAGGTTTCCGCTTTTCTTTCCTGTTAGCCTGCTTCTTGCTTACGATATGGTAGCTTGTAGCGATCGCGGCGGCTTGGAAAAAGGCGAGGAATAAGGCAGTGTACTCGAGTACATTGGGAAGCCCACCTTTCAAGCTTGTCCCGCAATTCGGTCTACCGGACTAAGGGAATGGTCAAGGTCCACGGTTTTCTGCACCGAATTGACTGCCGGGCTAAGTTGTTCTTGATTCATCTCGAATTGACTTGTACGGGGCAAATTACAACTCGGATGGCAAAGCATACTCGCGCAGCGCTCTTTATTTCTCTCCCTCTCAGCAAGGATGAATTCACAGAGTTGTATACGCGCACAAACAGCCCAACATCGTTATACTACAACTGAAGATACTTATTGTACTCATATGAATCTATCTCGCCAGCTCCACTAAGTAGCCTCTGCCAATGTGATCGGCGGGCTGCCTTCTTGAATACGTTCACAATGAGACACTGTCAGACTATTCCAAAAAAATGTTTAGGTATTGTTCAGCATAGTAATGTGCTGTTTAGTGTGCAAACGTCATTTTAACACCACGTGATTTCAAAATTTTTTGACGTCGCGTAACAAGGACGTGATTTTATAGCACACCGAAAATTTTCGATGAATGGCGAAGAACCAATGTCCAAAAATATGCCGTATTGAAACTATTGTATTGCCTTATTTTGTAAACAGTCGTGCATGAGTTGTCATTGCGCGATGGATCATCTCGGGGTCATTTCGGAAATCGCGCTACGAGCACGTGCTGTTTGCATGACCCAGAAAATTTCGACTAATCGTAAACAGATGACGACCAAGTGGAAGGAAACAATACGGTGTAGTATAACGTTATAATCATCCACATTTTTTTCCAGAAAATTCGTGATTAAAGCGTTTACATAGGCCTATTTACTAGGAGGGGCGGGGGAGCCGTTCAAGCAAAGTTGCAAATACAAATACGATTCAGTATAAAGAATGTACTACACCCCTAATACCAAAATGCTTATTTTTGAAAAAAAAATTGTGGTAAACAAGTTAGCAATAACAGTAATATAATAATAGTAAAAATAATGACAATGCGCTAGAAACACTATTTCGACTAGAAGCAAACAAGACAAAATATAGAATACGCAAGCCTCAATATGTGCAAGAAAGTGTAGTACTAAATCCGGAAACGAAAACGTGCAGTAACGGTTTTCCTACATTAAAAAAAAACGCAATTATTAGTGATAAGCTTCTAGACGTTAACGAAAATTTCATTGAATGACCCAAATCTATACTTCTGGGCCGGCCGCCATTGACATAATTGCAATTCATGCACAAAGTTGTGTGGGTAATGCATGAAGAGTGTTGCTTGCAATACTATTATGTGCAAAACACTTATATGTATGGTTGTCCCAGCGTATGCTACGTAGAATTCAGTGTACTTTCTCTATAATGTTATTAAACACTGCTCACGAAATTCTATCTCTGTATGTAAAGGTCACATTGAATTGAATGCAAATGAAGTTATCTCATCTCTCTCTTTCTCTCTCTCTCTCTCTTTATATATATATATATATATATATATATATATATATATATATATATATAGGAAGGTACTTGAGATACGACGTACGTTTCAGCACAGTTTATTCCGACGTTTCGGCCGTGGGACCGGCCTTCGTCTGGGATATATATATATATATATATATATATATATATATATATATATATATATATATATATATATATATATATATATATATATATATACGTAAGGCTTTCCCCTCCACTTGCGAAGAAGTTGGTAAGCCACTGAGCGTCCGGTTGGGCGTTCATCGACGGACTGGTCGTACAGCCACTTCATAGCTTTGGCGATCCCGATTGAGGTGATCAGAGTGGAAAACCGAGATATCATGCCATGTATCCACCAAACTAAAATTCTAGGAAGGCGTTCCAGTGCCCGTTTCGACACGCCACATTGGCCTGCTTTTGCGTGTAGTTCATCTTGTGTGCCCTAACATTTCTTTCTACACTGAACGCAATCGTTTTATTCATAACCTGCGTATATATGCGGAAAAAAAAATGCTACTCCTAGGGATAATGACGTGACGCACATGTCGCCAGCATCCATGAATAGCAGCAATTACAGCATATCTGATGCAATAGTGCAATAAACAGCAATGCAGATGCACATAGTAACAACTAAGGAAACACGATGGATAAAGGTCTATAATGTGGCCGACTAGTATATAGGGTTTGTCTGCGTCTAGGTGTTTTATATTGTACTGTCACAATAATGATTGCTATTAGTCTATTGCTAAATCTTTTTTTGCCATATGCTTTCATTGATAGGTGCTGAAATGTCGGTGCTTTTATGATATTGTGGCCTTTTAATTTGTTCTGGTTATCAGTGCTTTAATTTTGTTCTTGTTGATCTTTTGTTCGCCCATATGCTTTGATTGATGGGTGCTAAATGTCAGGGGTTTCTACGGCGTCGTGGAATTTTATTTTGTTCTGCTTAACAGCCTTTTATTGTGCTGTCATATTCTTTAATGATGTACTCATAAAGCTGGTTTTTTTACAGAGATGTTTTCGTTTTTAGTTGTGCAGGTGTTCACTTTCGGTTTCGGTTCTGTGTAGCGCGACGGACGCCAACAAGGCTAGGGACCTAAGGAGCTTCGCCCCTAAAACAATCAAAAGTGCCATCGGCATTCCCTGCAGCACCAGTACGGACCGGCTACTGCAACTTGGTATCCACGACACCTTAGAAGAAATTGCAGAGGCACAGGAGCGCTCTCGGACCACTCGCCTATCCTCCACACTGATGGGCAGATATATCCTCAAGAAACTTGGCTACACGGAACAATCATACCATGGTGACTCCGTAGAAATCCCACCGAGTGTTAGAGAGCTTATAACGGCCACGCAAATTCCCAGATATGTTCATCCGGAGCACAGTTACCCAAGATGCAGGGCCCCGGCCATGAATATCCTCAGGAATTATCAGCACGACAGCAAAGCCTGTTTCATGACGCCGCCTCGTATCGAAGCGGTCTTAAATTCAGCGCGGTTGCTGTTAACCAGAAAGGTAAACTAACGGCACATCGATCTACACCGAGGATCCGCTCGTTTCTGAGCAGGTTGCTATTGCACTCGCTACAGTCGACGACAATGTGGAAATCATTTTTAGTGACTCTAGATCTGGAATCAGGTCCTTCGCTAAAGGCAGAATCGCCCCGCAGGCCCTACGCATTCTTCGAAATAGTCCTCAGGAACTTAGTCATCACACACTCATTTGGTACCCTGCTCACGTCGGGCAGATCCCTGGCTCTCCGTCAACCTCAATGAATCCGCTCACAGTATAGTGCGCGCACTGACTGACCGCGCACATACCGACCGATTCGAGGTTGTCTAAGACAGGGATGTCCCATCCACCTATAATAAAATCACCAATCACTTCTACCTCTCGCGTCGGGTCTTCCCGCCACTTAGCCCTAAGCTAAGCAGGCTTCAAGCGCTCACTCTACAAACAGAGTCTTACCGAAATCCGCACGTACTTCATGTCATCTTCCTAGATATCTACCCTGATGATACGTGCAAGCAATGCGAACTCACTACGGCTACGCTCAGACACATGCTCTTGTAGTGCACCACTATGTATAACGATGCTAACCCCGATGCTACCTCGGCAAGTTGGGATGCTGCCTTGCGTAGCTCCAGCCTAGTCGACCAGAAGTGGGTCGTCCAGCAAGCCCTCGATGCGGCTGTTAGGTTAGGCCTTTCAGTCCCAACGTGCTAGCCCTAAGCGCACTCGTGCGCTCATTGCAGGACATTAATCAATCCATTCCATTCGATTCCATTCTGAAAACATGAGACCGAGTGCCTCAGCATTGACGCCTACCGATAAGTTACTAGCTGACGCGTTAACAGACTCCCTGAGTTTTTCCGCTCTATCTAAGGCACCTTGAGTTTCCGACAACTTTCGCGAAGAGCGAGTTTGCGTTTTTAATCAAACTTACCTGAGTGGGATGTGAGTTGTTTAAATAAGGACTTAGGACTTCTCAGAACCACAGCGAACCTGCTTCAAATATTACGCTTTCCTTACCTGTATAGCTCGAATAAAAGAATGATACACAGAGAACACATGGAGTTTGATGTTAATAATAATTGTCGGAGTTTAACATGCCACAATAACGATATGTTTATGAGTATCGCCGTATTGAAGGACTCCAGAAACTGCGACCACGTGGGGTTCTTTAGCGTGCACACAGGCCTCAGGGCATTTTCGCCTTCCTCGAAAATGTGGCCACCGCGGCGAAGATGCGATTCCGCGACCTTCATCACGGGTCAGCACTCCAGCACCTTAATCACTAGACCGTCACCGTGGCGGGTATGTCGTTAGATTCTGTAGCTATGTAGATGCGCGGTCCGCTGCTTAACGATGCGTAATGAAACTTATTAATTAGGCTGACGTCACTGATGCTTGAGGTAATTACGTATCATGACGGCAAATAAGCAGGTTCAGTGGTGACGCATTGCCATCATTGGCATTAGTGAAACTCGTTTTCGAAAATCGTGATGGGGTCTTGTTAGGAGGACCACTAACTATTTGCATTATTTATTGTTCTGGGTGTTTGCTTAGTTCTAGGGTCCATCGAAATGGTAATGGGTCTGTCAAGTTAGGGGAAAAAAAACTCACTGCCGCTAATACTGGCAGTATAATACAGTTTGCAGTACGACCGCTAGTACATTTGACAGTATGACCAAATGTATTTGATCAACCTGTCATCTAGTATAATTTTTTCGTTCGGAGCGTGATAAAGTTTTAAAGCATCGAAAAATGCCTTACTTATACATAAACTTTCACACTAAAAAGGACGTTCACGCTCTTCTTTAGCTCACAAAAAACACTCGTGTCCCACCCAAAATAATCGGAGAGTCCCTCTTTACAAGCGAGAACACAGAATTTACAGTTTCACCATCTAAAAAAGAAACATAACACCAAATCTCACAAGAACGACGTTATGTATTCCTAACAGAATACACTCGCTACAAATGAAGCCTCAGCCAGTGCAAGCCAGCGGAAGCACATCAGATCACATTTATTTCCACCACTGTCAGAAGAAAATGCTTCCTGCCGGAGGATCGTTGAATATAAAAACACATTGTTCAATGTGAAAAGTCCCGAAGATGCTGCACTAAAAATGACCGTGTGCATGTATGCAGAATCAAAGGTTTTGTTTGCGTTCAACCCAAACCTCCGACATATGTCGAGCGGCAAAAAACTGGCTAGATGAGGCTAATTTGAAGCCCTTTATGCCGACCCAAGCTAAAGAATTTGCACTATGAAAGAACCGCACGTCCCGTTCAATATTCACACGTGTCTCTGTAGCCCCTGAGTGTCTTCGGAAATTTGCTTATGCTAAAAGCAATATAGATAACAACATATCCTATACTCGTGGTCTCTAATGCGACTGAAAATATCGCGGGCATCGCCTGGTTGACTGGTCGCACTCGAACGACATCGCGCCATCAAGGACTTTGACTTAGGACTGGGACGACAAGACATCTCCACTAAAAAGCTGAGTGAGTTCGTTTCGATTTCAGACGGCGGCGAGGGGGCAGAATCGCCGTCCGTGTCACTTACCTAAAAGAAGCGTTCAAATATGAGTTGGAGCTAGGAACCAATGTATTCTTTTGATCTTGGCGTGATGTCAGTACAAAGCTTTCAACTCGTTTCTTCTCGGCAAATTTTTGTTTTCATTCGCCAGTCTTTCAAAGGACATCGTCGTAGCTGTAATCTCTCTCTTTAATTAAAAACAAATGATTCTGTTGAACTTCCACTGCACACTTCACTGGGAAACGCGCTGGTCCACGGTAATACAGGCAAGACAGTTTTCAATGGTCTCTCATTTATTGATAGCTGGTTAGCAAGCGCGTTAAGTAATACTTCGGGGAGTGTTTTTTCCCTAATATGCTAAGTCGCGGGCAAAGGCCCGCCGGATTCAGTGAAACATTTTATATTCCTGTTTCATTTCCACCACTGTCAGAAGAAAATGCATCCTGCCGGAGGATCGTTGAGTATAAAAACACATTGTTCAATGTGAAAAGTCCCGAAGATGATGCAATAAAAATGACCGTGTGCATGTATGCAGAATCAAAGTTTTTTTTTCGCGTTCAACGTAAGTGAAACTGTGCACCTTGACTTGCCTAGTTGCACTACAGATTTTAAAACGCACAAGGGAATTGTACTATATGATCTTAGCCCACACGTCCAACTTTTTTCACGGTATCTTTGCTGCCTACATGTTTTTTTAAATGCGATGCATTTCTTAGCTAACTTCAGCGACTTAGAGCGTATCTGTCTATCTATCTATTTGGTGTATATCAAGCTAACGAAACGGCCGCGAGCGTGCCATGAGCGTGGCATGCAAGTCATGTCGCACATGACAAGTCATGATTTCCATATTACCACCTGTCATTCATGTTCGTCATACAATCACGTCACTCAATCCCAAATTTGGTGTATATCAAGCTAACGAAACGGCCGCGAGCACGCCATGAGCGTGGCATGCAAGTCATGTCGCACATGACAAGTCATGATTTCCATATTACCACTGGTCATTTATGTTCGTCTTACAGTCATGTCACTCAATACCGAATGTGGTGTATATCAAGCTAACAAAACGGCCGCGAGCGCGCCATGAGCGTGGCATGCAAGTCATGTCGCACATGACAGTCATGATTTCCATATTACCACTTGTCATTTATGTTCGCCATACAGTCATGTCACTCAATACCTAATTTGGTGTATATCAAGCTAACGAAACGGCCGCGAGCACGCCATGAGCGTGGCATGTAAATCATACTTTTCATGACAAGTTAGTCATGATTTTCATCATATGACCAGCCATTTATCGTCGTCATACAGTCATGTTATGCCATACCAAATTTGGTATAAATCCCATTAACGATACGGCCAGGAGAGCACAAAGTCGTAGTCGGATAGATAGATAGATAGATAGATAGATAGATAGATAGATAGATAGATAGATAGATAGATAGATAGATAGATAGATAGATAGATAGATAGATAGATAGATAGATAGTAGATAGATAGATAGATAGATACGCTGAAAGTCGCCGAAGTTCGCTAAGAAATGCTTCGCATTTAAAAAATCTCGAGACCATTGCACTCTTTGTAAGTGGGTTACAAGAGGGGCTGACGGCCGCGCTCCCGTCTCGGCTTTTGTTATCGTTTTTCATAAGCGCGCTGCTCCTTGGCCGTTCTCACAATGCGCGGCCGCTCCATACTTGCTATGGACGCCCACGCTAACGCAGCGCCTCGACTCGGCTAACGCAGCGAAACGTGGGCTGACCTGCTTTCATCACTTCGATGAGTTAGTTCTTCCACCGCTCCCTAAAGGGCACCATGGGTATGAACATTTACTCTCCAAATGCACCACTGAAGCGTTAAAATAATAACGCCCATTCGCGACCCCTGGTGCCCCTGGTCCCTAAGGGGACTAAAATATACAAGGAGGGCCACGAGATTCGAACCACAGTGTAGAATGGACCTGCACATGTCTGCCACCTTTATTGATCAAGTGACCAAGACGTACCTAATACTAGAGAAAAAAATTTTGGCAGATCCAACGTACCATGGCAATCGCTGTCATGCGAAGCATGCGGAGGGAAGGTGACTGTGGTGTAATTTTTTTGTTGTTGTTGTTGAGCGAAACGTTACGAAATCACGCTAAACATATGTACAAATGTTATACTCACAGACATGTATGTTGAACAGTCGCATATGTTTTATATAAGCAGTTGTTTACTGTTGCGTATCGATGACAATAGCAAAAATTTCGGGACCCTTAAGCTTCGCCTTTAAGAGTTGAACGCGATCGCGATATCCTGTCCCTAGTGCGTACTTCAATCACTTAGTGAATACTATGTAATGGGTAGCATGCCTACGAGTGATTATGAGCGTTAAACGTTTTCCAACTTGCTCTGCACCCACTACGTGGTCTGAAGGAAATACGCGCAGTGACGTGTGTGCCTTTTGTAATGGGTGGCCGGCTTTAAACCAAGATTTCGGTATCATATCCACATATTCTGACACCCGATGGCAATGTACGCTTGTACCACGGAATATTACTGCGATATTACATGTTGTACTGTGCCGCCTGGCACCTGAGACTAACCAGGGGGCGCGATGGAGCTCTTGTGGGACGCCTAAGCATTGACGGCACCGACCGCCAGGGATACCAAGAAAATGAAACGCTCGCTGAATACATAGACGTGCTCAAGTGTCTCCCTTTTGGGCACGTTTTCAACGAACTCTTTCTGAGTGCGTCCGTAATCACCCGTGACCGCCCTCCCCACATTTAAAAAAAAGTGCACATGTGCCCTGGCGGGTCCGTTTTTGCTGCGTCTACTCGCCAGGCCAGCTAGGCTATGTTGTGGCGCGCCTATTTTATGCTGCGTCTACTCGCTAGGCTGTGTGTTCTGGCGCTACCGTCGGATCTCGTAAACTGCATTGCCGGGTGCCTATACAGGACGCGTTTCTTTGCAAAGCACGAAAGTTATTTTCACTGCATTTCCAAGCAGGGGAAGTTATTTTCACTGTATCTCCAAGCAGACGCGTAGCTGGGTGGTAGAACACCTGCTTGCCACTCAGACGGCGTGAGTTCGATCCTCACTCGTGCCCGAAAATTTTAATTTTTTATTCACACGAAAGTGTTTTATGCCGGGGTCCACCGAGATTTCAGTGATGTATTTTCGTCACGGAAATGACGTCGAAAAAATACACATGACCAGAAGACAAAGAAAAAAGTTCCGTCACCGGGAGTCGGACCTACGACCTCTTGGTCCGTGAGAAGAGATGCCGGGCACGCTATCCGCTGCGTCACGGTCACATACTCTGTAGGCATTACAAACGCGCCTTTTATATCTACCACTGTCCTCTCACAGTGCTCTTGCTGAAGTGACGTAATGCATCATAACTGTGATATCCCCGATTAATTTCTTCAGAGCGTCGTTTCTACGCGTCCTTCTCATTCGGCGTGTTTCAAATAGGAAAATTGCAGTTTTGTCGACGCATTAACACACTGCCAGGTGGCGACCTTACCCCCAGCGTCGGCGTCTCTCATAGCATCCATAAATACCAACGGTAGCTGTGCGACGCGTGAGTGCTTAGCGCGGCCGTAACTCCGCGTTCCTAACTTACACTCGCCGCGCGAAAACTCGCAGCCGGCCAACGGGGAAGACAGGACGCGCGTTGCGCTTCCCTCTGGTCGGGCAGTGGTGTTCAATAACTCTAACATGCCGCGAGTAGGCGACCTTAGCCCAAATTCGGCGTCCAATCAGCGACGCTTTTCTGGCTGGCACACCGTTTTCTCTGATTCCGCTCTCACCGTACAGCTACCACAAGCATATATGACCACAAGGGTTTGTTTAATCGTTGCTCACGGACGTTAGTCGTCGGGATACAGATGTACCACCAAGCGTCAAAGTGGATGCATCCACGTTAAACGATGCTATAACTGTCAAACACCAATAGACATTGTGCAAGCTTTTTTATACCAATGCACAGTAAACATTAAACTACTTCTGTAAGGACACGTTTCACTTTCGTGTTATACCGATTCCTATGACGGAGGGATCAAACATGTTTTTTTATTTGCATCTTTCTTGTTTTTTCGGTCATGGACAAGATGATTTTTCGCTCACAACCAACGACGCCGACGCCGGTAATTCTGCGAAACGAGCTCTTTAACGCTATCGCGTTAACATGGGTATTACCAACATCAGAGGAGGTAAGCTGATATGTAGCGCTTGTGCTTGCGAGGATAGAAGTCTTGGCTCGCGCTACGTAGACCAACTTGAGTGTATGGCGCTTAAGTATAGAGTTGACGTTAACCTGACGTGACACCTGTATGATAGGAGAGCATATGCAATATTTATAAAATCAGATAGCCAGCACTGCAATCACAATTGATGTTTCAGAAACATTACGCCTGCATAGGGTATTTTTTAAAGCAGTTTCAAAATTTCGCGAAGCTCTGTGGTAGCATACTTGATTGCCACGCAAAGTGGTTGGGTTCGAACCCTGCTGGGACCTTGATATTTATTCTTTTTCGCCGAGTCAACGCTCCAGATGCCACTTTTTCTAAACGCTCTCGC
This sequence comes from Rhipicephalus appendiculatus, assembly GCA_030522465.1. NCBI lineage: Eukaryota > Metazoa > Arthropoda > Arachnida > Ixodida > Ixodidae > Rhipicephalus > Rhipicephalus appendiculatus. The sequence continues at coordinate 32,407 of JALIZH010012225.1, forward strand.
AATTAAACTACCTATGCCTGTTCGATATAAACTGTCAATCACATGTGGCGCATACCCCCATACCGCGATCCGTGCTTCGGGCATTCCCCACGCATATATGCATTAAGGGTTTGACGACATGATCAGCCAGACATATTTGTCAAGCACTCTTACCCTCCCATTCTAATTTTGGTCTACTCCAAGTTTAGGAAGCGATCACGAGAGCACCCTGGCGTAGACGCATAGATAGATAGATAGATAGATAGATAGATAGATAGATAGATAGATAGATAGATAGATAGATAGATAGATAGATAGATAGATAGATAGATAGATAGATAGATAGATAGATAGATAGATAGATAGATAGATAGATAGATAGATAGATAGATAGATACGTTTATACAAACGCTAAAAGGTGACTGCACTACGCAAACAAATGCTTCGCATTTAATAAAAACAGCATAATTGAACGAACTCCAACTTTTTCGTAGTGGGTGCATATGGTTGGGGAGCGCCAACTTGGAGTGCCTTCCCGGAGTCCTCTACCGGTGTTTACCGGGCGACTTGACGCCACGGGGCTGCAGCGACGCCAGAAGCGCAGCTTTTCGCTCACTCGCGGTAACTACGCCGGGCAACTGCGCTCGCTTTATGACGACTTCCGGAAGCCATTGGATTGCCGCCGCGCTAAGCAGTATCATGAAGGCGGATAGTAAGTAGAAGACGTGCTGTCCCGTAAGACCTATGACAACGATGCCCAATATGCTTCCCATGCCGCCGGCGACTTGTGACACGCTGATGCCGGCATTCCGCACGGCGGTCGGAAAGGCCTCCGCCGTGTAACAGAGCGTCACGCTCGTACCAACGGAGACGGACACCTTCAGCCCGGCGTGCACGAGAAGCGTCAGCATCTGCTGACCGCCGAAGATCGCCAGGCCTTCCAAAACAGCGAAGGTGCTCACGATGAACATTACGCCGGAGAGCGTCTCCCGGATCCCACAGCTCCGCATGCAACCGAGCGTCGAGGCGTAGCAGACGACCGAGATGAGGACATCTGCCACCTCCCAACCAATTCCTGTGGTCACGTCGTTCACCATGAGGTTAATATAAGTGGCGTCCATAGCGAACCTGGCCAGCAGAACCGAGACAGCGCGACGACGCAGTCTGATCGTATCAATGACGGCCTCCATCGGGTCCGTCACGGCGTGCCTGTCCAGCCTGCGTAACTGCCCCTCGATGGCCCTAAATGTTGACCGGGCCTTCGCGACGTCCACGCCATTTTCTTTGGCCGCCAGAAGGACCGTGGCCTCGGCCCGGCGCAAATGGCGTGTGGCGACAAGCCAGGCGGGCGACTCTTCCACTAGCCAGCACCAGGCGGCCAGCAGGCCGGTGGTTACGATGGTGAGCGCGTTAGCGAGCATCCATCGCGGTTCGAGAATGGAGATGGCGTGCAGCAGAGGTGGGACAATGGTGCCCGGCACGGCAGTGTCGACGAGCGTGAACATCGAGCGACGCGCGTTGTCAGTGACCTCGTGGATCAAAGTAAATGTCGTGATCAAGGTAACGTCGGTCGCCGCAATGATCAGGAACCGCGTGAACAGGAAGAACGCGTACGTCTCCGAGAAAGTGTTTCCGAAGGTGGCGAAGAGTTGAGTGAACGCGCAGGCCACCATTACCGGCTTCCTGCCCACGCGGTCTGCCGCCAAGCCGAGTGCTGGGGATATCAAGGATGAACCGAACAGGGGTACCAACGTAGATAGGTCGTAGAGGTATTCTCGGCCGCAAACCAGGTCGAAGCGGCTCACGATGCTGTCTGCCTTGTTCGCGATGTCGTAGCTCCACTCGTGGCAAGGAACAGCGGTCCTATTTTCTTCTTGGTCTACCTGCATAAACAAAGATTCGGTCGTAGGTCACATCACCTACCACAATGTCACCATCTATTCATATATTACTTTTTTTGTTTACAAATTCAGAACATTTTGTCAGCTTGGATGTGATAAACGTGGCTGGCAGTACGTATACTTATGCCTTCAATACGCGAGTACGAGTGACCGAACAGGCAAGGAGAATAAAAGCAGTCAGTGAAGCCGTCGGTTATAGGAAGCTGTAGTTGGGTAGATATATGCGATCAATGTACTTCAAAAGCAGCCTGGTGTGCAGTACTCAGTCAACACAAGAAAACCATTGCGCGGGCTGAGCTTGACTGATTGATGAAAAATATCTCGTCCATTATGCCATCTCTGGGAGTTTACGCGTTGGGCTGATATAGCGCAGGTGAATGGGAATGGAATAATTGCACGTGGAGTTTGTCAAATTGAATCCTGCTTGCGTGACGCAATGATTTCTGATAGTGCTATTAATTTTCAATGGTATGACTGTATATTTTACTCCCTGTAACATCCTTTTATATCATGATAATAAACTGATTGATTGATTGATTGACATACGATGTGCCACGACAATTTGCGTGAATTGAAGAACAAACTTTATTAGAAAAAAATTTCCTAGCGCCCACAAAAGACGGGGACACAAAGAAGGGACAGGTGAGCGCTAAAACATGAATTTTAAAACTAGTTTCTAAACGTGAATTCATACTAATTCGCCCAGCTTCACTTTTACTGAAAAAGAGAAATACACACTATTTGTAAAAGTTGACGATTTGAATGTAGCGCATGAACTCTAAATTATGTACTCCTATGATTGAACAAGCTGCACTCTAGCGCTGCTCATCCCCGCAGGAATGCGCCAACACTGCTTACAGTCCGTTTCGATAAAACTGACGTTTGCGCCTTAACGTGCGCGCCAACGTGACGTCAGACCGTGGGCTACGCTCTAAAAACCAGTGTAGTCTACGTGCCTGTAAGATTGCAGACTGGGCGAGTTAGTTGAAACGCATAGTACTTGAAGATGAGCGCATAAAGGACCAGAGACAAACGATGCTGCAACAGTGTCGTATCTGTTTTCTCTTTCTTGGTCCCGTCTTTTCCAATGTTCTTGAAGTGTCCGGCAAGCCCACGACATGCATACAACTCAGGCTACTCTAGTTTCGAAATCACATCCATCCACCTCGTGAGCCTTGGGTGAAAGTGCGGTGCAAGCAGGAATTCCCTCACTGTTTCGCATGAAGTCGATTAGCACTGTGCGAGGGATCTGCAAAATTTTTTTCTTTCAGATTTCGGTCACATTGACTCAGTAAAACTTCTTGAAACTTGCTCTGTCACGTCTCTGGCTCACTCGAGTGCTATAGAGCTTATTCATACAAATTAAGAATTATGTTAGCCACAGCAGGAGCTGTGAAGGTCTACGACGTCATGGAGAGTAGGCGCCGAAACCTGAATGGCAGTGCCACAACCTATTTTTTATTCACCAATAATTATACACTAAAGAGAATCGCACGCACGAACAGCAAGCGCGGTTGGAGGCCACCCTGTCCCAACGGTATTGTGATTGCCATTAACAGATAGCGGAATGGACCGTCAGAGCTCTGCGACAGGCATTCATAGCCCTTCACTAGTGGTGCCACACTGACTTCCTCGAGGTTAGAGAAAAAAAATGCCCCCCACCTCCCCGTAGGGAATCGTGAGGAAATGCGAATGCATTTCTTGCGCCGAGAGATTTCGCCTTCACCGACTTTTGCCATCGCCTTGAGAGGCGCCCAGCCAGCGAACGGTCTAGAGTGAGGCGCGAGCGGACGGGAGAGTGGGGCGCAGGGAGGAGAGAGAGCGAACGGCGAGAGAAGGAGCGGCGAAGCACTGCACCTACCCTCTCCTAAACTCTCTCGCACCACATGCTCCGGTTGCTAGGGGCGAGGATAAGCGCGCGCGCCCGCAGCTGTTGCTATGGGAGAGGGAGTGAGAGCGGAGAGATAACACCTGCCGGCGCGCGGACGCCGCCGCGGACAACGCCGGACGCCTCACATAGCCCGACAAAGAAATGCATTCGCATTAAAAAATGTTTTCCCTCTTGTTACTGATATGCTTTTTTTCTGGCTGACCAAGTGCCTTTTCGTGATAACAGTGTGTCTTTTACCATGTCGAAAAGCTTACTTGCATCTACAAGGTAAAGCGGCATTATTTTTTCTGTCCGTTCAAACCATGTAGTTCGATCTGATCTAGAAGCCGTGAAAAGCTTCTAGGCTGTAAATGAAGCATGTTTAAGCAGAACGTAACAGCGCGAGAAACACCGGTTAACTGCGCTACCGAATGGATATAGCTGAAACATTTTCTTTTATGCGAAAAGTGTAGTCAGACGCTCACCGGTTCAGGCGGCTCGTAAATTGTGCAGCTGCTGTAGCGGCCGTCAGCTTCGACGGGGATGGACATGTTCCTCCAGGTGTCGGCTGGTAAAAAGGCCAGCTTGTCGGGGGCCCTGCACCAGTGATCAACCCGCCTGCCGATGAGTCTGTACGCGAGGTACTGGAAAAGCAGCACCGTCACGGCGAGAATACCGCCCATCAGAACCCGGCGCTGGTATGGTCCGTGGCCCAGGACAACGTACGTATTCTCTTGTATAGCGTCCCAGTTGTTTTTGTCCACAAACCCCGAGAGCAAGACGGCGCTGGTGGGAGATGCCGCAGCAAACGTTACTCGCGAGGCAGCGCCGTTGCTGACGATGTTGGACTGAGAGGGCAATGATGACACTGGGCTTGCTGCGTCCGCTGGCACCTTCGCAGGCGCTGTGATCGCTCGGTTGGCGCTCGTCGAGCTGATAGGGCTCTGTAATTCCCGCTGATCCGGCGAGTGAAGAACAGGGGCAGGAACCGCTGTCGATGCCAACTCAGCATCCTTCTCGGTGGGCCCGGCGCGATGATCCTTAGGCGATCTAACACGGGTTTTGCTCCTTGTCCTTGTAGGCTTTGCCATCACGGCGCCTTACGATGGTCGAGCCAGTGTTTTCTTGCAGGCAAGATCGGCCGGCAAGATCGGGCAGTGTTTTCTTGCAGGCGAGAAAAGCCACAAATGTGTGGTTACAAAGCAGAAAATGCAATCCTCCCTGTGGGCAAGACTCTTCTTCTTCTAAACCTCCTAAATATTTTCACGCGCTGTTGACGAAGAGGCACGTCCCAATTCGGGCTTGAAAGAAGAACGGGGTGGCTTGAAATCATACACTAAGTGCGAAATGTGAAAAACAGAAGTGCTGATGTGGTCTGGAACCAACCAGACCAGATATCAACTCCTCTGCAGAAGTGCTCAGCTGAGCTAAAATCTAAATGGGGCAATTGGACAGAAAAAAAATGCAAATATGGTACGGTATGAAGAAGCTTATTTAAAGCATCCTGAGAAGTGCCAGAGCTTAGGGCGACACCGCGGGGCGCTCCCGCGAAAGGCAAACAAAATAAAACATAGATACTAAATGTTTCATTCATTTTTTTTTCAAGCATGGCATGGCAACCTCAGGACATATCTTTGGTAAAACAGCCAGCAGCTCTTCCTGTTCGAACACATCCGAAGTTAAGTCTGCAGCTGCACAGCTGGCAGAACTCCTTATTAACTGGTCGACTTGACATCGCCATCGATGACCATCATGGGGGGACAACTAATAGGACACTCGTCTTGTGACCACATCTATGATGACTGGCAACCACTTGGTTCCATATGACAGTTATGCACAAGATCGCGACCAGCTGGCGCACGGGTATCAGGGCCTGTAGGCTACAGCGTCCTCGCGCTCTATGCATTGCAGCCGAATATCTAAACGCGAGCGCAATCTTTCTCGCACGACCTTAACTTTCTCACAGTTAATAATCTTTAACGCGACAGCGTTAAATAGCTCATTTCGCAGAAATTCCAGCGTCGACGTCGGCGTCGTTGGTTGTGAGCGAAAAATCCTCATCTTGTTCGGGACCAAAAAATCGAGAAAGACGCAAATAAAATAAATAATAAAATTTCCCGGGTCCGAGTGGCAAGCAGGTGTTCTACCGCAGAGCCACGCCTCTTTTTTGGAAATGCAGTGAAAATAACTTCCTCTGCTTGGAAATTCAGTGAAAACAACTTTCATGCTTCGCAAACGCAAGCGTCCTTTTTATAGGCGTCGCAATATAACATGTAATGTGTCAGTAATATTACGTGGTACAAGCGTACATTGCCATCGGGCGTCAGAACAAGTGGCTATTACAAGGACTTCGTAGTTTAAAGCCCGCCACCCATTACAAAAGGGACACTCCTTAGTGCGCGTATTCCTTAACACCACGTAGTGGGTGGATAGCAAGTATGCACTAAGTGGTTGACGCACGCACTCGGGACAGGATGTCGCTATCGCGAAAACTCTTAAAGGCGAAGCTTAGGGGTCCCCCGATTTTTTTAAATTAACCTATTGAATAATGAATTCAATGAACTCTTAATTAGTCTCGTTCTGGCGTAAATAGTCTTGTCACGAATTCTTCCTTAGAGTAGTCTCTATGTCTGTTCTCAACACCTAAATACTTTTGTATTATAGGAATCTGCGTTCATTTTATTACTAATACACTTTAGCCCGCTTTAATAAAGATCTGGTGAGACGTCCGTGAATTGTTCTTGTTAAACGCTGAAATTTTTTTCTTGGGACTCTTGAACTTGAACTTAGTTACTTGGTGCTTTAATAACTTTTACATGTTTTATTGAACTGTAGATGTGTAGCATGCCGCTTTCTGATTTTTCGCTACGCCAAGAGTTGTCGGCGACGTGTGACTGGAAGGCCACATTCCAAGAGTAATGATTCAGCTAATCACTTCACTTGCAAAGGCGCCGATGCCAATCTACGCGCATGCACGCGCGCGTATGCCCCACAACGAGAACTGGCACGCACAGAGCGATTTAGAGACCGCATCCGCACAGCCCCGTGTTAAGCGCTCAAAAAGTTCCTAGCGCTATTCTCTTGGAGCAAGGCAACCTATCTTAGGTGCGCTGGGGACCGAGGCAAGCTTGCTATGTATATCGCGCATGCGCAGACCCTGGTAATACTACTTCACCGCCGACGAGCGGGCACTGCTCTGGCCCTCCGAAACATTGTGTGGTCACCGATACACCTTAACTTTCTAGCACCATTCGCTCAGCTTGACCGTTCAAAAAAGGGCGATATGATGCGACGGTCACATGGCGTACTTGATTCCTGGACATGAAGTTTCTGAACTCCTCTGAACGAAAGGCAGTTCCGTGGTCTGAAATAACTGGTTCAGGAATACTGTGGGCAGCAAAAAGGAAGCGCTGTTTTTCACAAACTGCAGGTGCTGACATCTAGCTCATTCGGCACACTTCCGGCTACTTCGAACGGGAGTCCAAAACAATGTGGAATACTTGGCCTCGGAAAGGCACAGTTAGCAGCCTCGTCCAGGGACCCTTGGCAAACTCTTAAGGATGAATCCTTGCCGCTGCCGGTCTAGGCCTAGATTCCTGGCAACCGGTTCAGTATCTCATCTTCTGATTTATGTCTCTGTCCATAGGCATGCGCATGGGGGGGGGGGGGGGAGAAGGGGGAGGCGCAAAGCCAGCCGCATACATTGACATAATAGGTAAGTGAGGGCGATAGGGGGGGGGGGGGGGGGCGCAAGGTCAGTCGCATACATTCAAATAATAGGGAGGGGGGGGGCGCTGCGACGAAACTTCGCCCCCCCCCCCCCCCTGATGGGGAACCCCGCGCACGGCTATGTCTATGTCAATTTCTGGCCCCCCATACGGCTCCCCTGGCGAGCCCTTTCATCTTGACCACCCGTGGATGAGCTGTGTGAACGATTTCCATGACTGGTTCTGAAATGACAACACGACTGTACCACAGTAGAGAACCTTGGTATAGTCGAACCCGCATATATCGAACCAACTCGTCCGCCGGAACGTCTTACAGATGTAGTTATAGGGACACGAGTTTATATCCAGGGGCGGATTATACGCGAGAAAATAAAGCATGGACATAAACAGCGCCTCAAGATCTTCATACGCAGCTATCCGTACCCGTCAGGGACCGGACGCGTCAAGTCTGTCTTGACGGGGCTGTCCGTGTTTCGCTTGGTTCGCGACGGCTGTATTGCACAGTGTTTTGCGTAGCACTCGAGCGCTGGCTGTTTCTTTCTTGGCAATAAGTAACGAATGTTAAATTGCTACAACTGCAGATAGTCAGAACGCCAAACAGAGATGGCGTTTCCCCAACATTTGGCTGCGCTCAAAATTCGCATTAGGTAGTATCGCGGTCATCAGTGCTTTTTTTTATTCACTGATTTCTAGGATGTCGCATACTGACGCAACGCCATTTAAGTCTTGCGCAATCTGCTTGTTCGAAGATAGCGAATATAGCAGTGAACTGGCTGCTGTATTGTCAATATATATACCCCGAAAAGGCGCGAAAAGAAGTTAATTTATTCTAGCGCCATGGCAAATGACAGTGCGAGAGCGGGAATGTATGCTTCGTTCTCGTGGCCTGTGGATGAAACTCCACAACCACTTCACATCACTTTCACTCAGGCTGAGCTATGCCGCTGTGTTGCAAGTGAAACCTTTCCGCTTGCTGGTTAATCATCTTTAATGTAATGGAAGTAGTTGTTACTCAGCGTTCAGGTCAACACTAAAGCTATGTGCGGAACATTACTTTAGGCCTCTGGGTATTCGACTGGCTCGAATAACCAGAGGCCGATCAAGAGCGCCAGGTATCGCTCTTGTTCGTGCGTGTTCATATTGCCAAACACAAAAGCTTTGACTTTCACATGTTGTCATGGACAGTTTGTTGAATGAGATCTCCGCGCAGAGGCGATAAAATTACCACACGTCGGACCTCGTAGTACCCTCCGCCTGCTAGTAATGATTGCCTCTTAGTATATTTAGTAATAATAATATCTTGGATCTGACGCGTCAAATGGACGACATGATTGTGAGACACGCCGTAGTGTAGGGCTTCCGAAATTTCGACCATCTAGTGTTATTTAACGGGCACTGGCATCGCACAGTACAATGGCCTTTAGCATTGCGCCTCCATCGAAATGCGACCGCCGCCTGCAGCATCGAACCCGCGACCTTCGGTTCAGCAGCCGAGCGCCGTAACCGCTAGACCACCGCGGCGGACGTTAGTATATTTGGTCTCTTTACCGTTGTTGCATAATATTGTGCCGCATTATGCAGCCATGGCAGTCGTCGAATTTCGACTCCACGCTCTCATTGGTGCGTTCTAACTCCTCCTCTATATGTCGTACAGCGTTTAAAAATTACCGATGATTACGATATTGCCGTGCGTGCTGCGGTTAATTAATTAATTTATTTATTTTTTGCCACTGGCTAAGTTAGCGCAAGGTATGGGAACTGAAGAGATGGTAAACGCAGTCGAAGACGACCGCTGGTCACTGGGAATGGCAAAGTTTAGAGGTTCGCAGGCGTGAAATAAAAGCAGCTCTCACATGATACGGAATACTGCAGATCATTGGGAGAAGGGTTCACCCTCCAGTGACCTACGATAGACTGACAATGATGAATGAAGCGTGATTACCGGCTCAGTGTGGGCTGCTGATACCAGCTTCCATTAATATCATTGACACTGTAAAGTAATGGGCTTTTGTGTCGTGGTTAATGTTGCAGTTATTAGGAACACGATTTCACCAAAATGTACGAGAAAATACTAACTGTTAGTGATGTCTTTGGGAGCCTCCATCTTATCGGTCTATGTCCCAGGAATGCTTGAGCGGCATTTAAAAATATCTCAAAAGACATTTTCTCCATAGACTTCGAAACTTCTCGCAAACCTCTTCCTTCAAAATTTCGTATTAATGGTGCGTTTTAAATGTGACTAGTTTCGTTAACTGCCCCGATACATGGATGATTAGCCTAGAGGGACTTTCTCTTGTTTGGAAATGTTGTTCTAGTTTTCTTTCATTTCCTGATTACACACGCGATACTCTTCGTACTTTTACGATTTGTCTTTTTCTTTTATTTAATATTTTAGTTAATAACTATATTTAGGGAAGGTTAATAATTTATTCGTGACCTGTACGGAATGGAAATGCTATCATCATTATCAACAGGGCCCATTCTTTAGAAGATCCTGCCGCCCGGTTCTTGGCCCATCCCCCCTTTGTGGGTGAGCGCCATCAGCAAGAGAGGTCATCATCATCATCAAGTGGTTGACCCAGGCCAACGGACACCAATCGGATGGCCTACTATGCCGCAAACGGTCGTTACCAGATTTTCAGTGCTCCTGCAGTACCACTCAGCCAAACCATGGTAATGAGATTATTTTATAATGATGTTTCACTGTCAGTTTGAGGTTCTAACCGTATAGCGCATGGAAGACATTACGCTGAAATGCGCATTTCTTTGCCTTCCCAGATCCCTAATATGTGGGTGTCCCTTCGCAGTATATCACACAGCCGATGCTGTTTCGATAGTATTTTTGGAATGCAGAACTAAAGTTCTCGGTAATTACGAATAGAGCTCATCGCGCACATGTAAAGGCTACAGCCAGTGTTACTGGTAAGCTAGTATACCATGACCGGAATCTGATCACATGTTGTTGGAATCATTGCTCAAAAACAAGAGCCGCTGTGTAGAAGATTCTCAAAGTGATGTACATTTCTTAACGGGTCCAGAGCTGATTGTCGTGAATTGTTTTTTCACCTCTTATGAAATAGTAAGATGGCATTTCATTGCCTTCAGCTGCGTCCATTCATTGCATTTATCACCCTAAGGCTAACATTGGTGCTGCGTGAAATCGATGCTAACAGTTTGTGTGGCGAAAATTGGGGGAGCCACCGTTTGTGGAGAGTGACATACTACATGATTCTAATGAGAACTAACAGACAACTGTCTAAATAACTATCTGTTAGTTCTCAATTAATATTGTGTCCAACAAGGAATAACGAGCCCTTAAAATTTCCACTTCTTTCCTTCATAGTACATGATTATGGTTTATTAGAGCGACAACTGTACTCTTTCCTGTACAAACTCAGAGAGCGCCCTTGTGCTTGCCTTTCACCTTCAAGAAATGCCAAGGGCAGCGCCGGAAATAAGTCTTAAATGGAAATTAGTGCGGCGCATTGGCAAAGATGACAACGGCTTAAGGTGAGTCTTTCAGGGGCGGTAGTTGCACCCGAGTTCGACGGCGCGTTCGCGCCCAGAGCTGCTATGACGCTGAGCGGCGCCTCATCTGCATCACGTCGATGCCCTTGTCACGGTGTTTATTCGAAGCGTGTTGACGTCTTGTAGTTCCTTGCCTAAACGAAGCCAATCATATTAAGTCAACTCTCTGCAAGCCTGTGGTCTCATCGTCTTTTCCTACAGCAAACAAATCCGAGTTATTGCTTGACAAATCTGGCTGAACCACATTCAACCACGACGATTAGTTTAACATCACAAGCACCGACGTAGCTCAGTGGTAGATAACTGGGCTGCCACGCACCGGCCCGGGTTCGATTACCATTCTGTCAAAGGCATTAACATCACGTGTCCTTACGGTGAGTCAGATATCCAGTGCGCAAGCGGTGCTATTAGCGCCGTTATGAATAGGCAGCAGCCGAGGCTCCTTGTACAATCGGTACTCCACATCGCGGCGTGATCAGAGTCAGTGGGGCAACGTGGGTGGTAGTTGCCGTTTCTGGGGGTTGTAGGAAGCATTGTTTTTGCAGCCGCAACATTTCAACTCTGTAAATGGTACATCCTCATATTACCTTCGTGCTTTGCTTATTCAGAAAAAGGTTCACAAGTGATATGACTCAAGCAAGCATGTATGTCTTCAGAAATGCGGTACACGGTGCTCCTATGTCGGAAGTCTGTATGCGTATTCTCTCGCTGGGGCTGTTTGTTGAAAGTATTTTCATCATGAAAGACAAGGTTGTCTTTATTTGATCGCCTGCAAACCTTTTGTGTACATCCGTAAGATAGGTCGCATAGCAGACCATCATTTTGCTTATACGATTATAATATTGTATTTATTCAACTGACCCAGAGTCTCGGGGGAACGGACGCGGAGCAAGGAACTACTTCTTGCGGACAATCTCAATGAGCTGCGCAGCAGAAGAGATACGAAATGGAGCACAATGTCCTCATTGTGCCTGCTCGCTGTTCTGCCTGGGAGTGGTGTTCTGCTTGTTCCTTGCCATTTCTCTGCAATATGCAAAGTCCACAGAGGATACCACAAGCACGGTGGGTACCGTTCCACAAACGGACGTTACACGTGCGTCCTTCAGCCCAAAGCTCACGCGACGCGGAATTTTCGAGAAAACGATATTCCCGCTTTGTCTGGTACCATGGGTTCCCTTTGAATACTCTACCCTATAGTAGATATGAAGAACGGTGGAGCGTCATTCATTAAGAGGGCAGAAATTCACATTTCCATTGGCATCCTTAGTTCGCCGAACTGGGCAGTTCATTTGCTTCGTGGTACGCCGATAACACTGTCCTGAAGTGTTGGGTCTTCGTCAAATTGTGCTTACTATGCTTCCTACGACAAATGATGGCGAAAAAAACACGCAAGTGCAGTTTAGTCTTGGGCGTACTGTGTGCGTCTATTAAGCGCTGATATTCGGAAACTCCCTTTTCTTCAATCACATTAGGACTTTTTTTTACTATATTCAACTATGTTCTGCCAGATTAGTGCACCCATAGGTATTCAGGCGATACAGCGCTTTTTTTTTTTCGCACGTCAATCTTTTTCTGAGAGATGTGGATACGCCCGATGAACAGAACACAAGGTATTAAAAAAATACGCTTCATACGCGAAGAATTTCCAGTTTAAACAATTGCAGGCGTGGAATGAGATGTGACTGAGGCGAAGGGAAATGATTATTTTCCCATATCCTTCACTCACTAAGGAAACCTATCACCAAGTCTAATGCTCGCATAGTATCTTATATCCTATTTTACATCGTATATTTGTGCGGGTGTAACCGAACTGTGGAAGGCTGGTGCGTGTGGTTTCAATGTCTTCTGCTCCCGCCACTTCAGATTCAAGGTACGTTGGGTGCTTCTCCGAAAAGTGGGTGGTATGTTGAATCTCCACTTGAACCTAAGTATGGAAGTTCGCGATACACGCACGGCCAGCGGGGCGGCCCAAGAAGTTGCATCGACGCGTGGTAATGGGCGCCCCAGTTTTAGTTATCCATTTCTTTTATTTATTTCATCATACTGCGGTCCACCCCAAGTCAGTTTAGACATACATATATAGGTACATTTACATGAGCAAGAATATATAAACTTTATACATTCAAAACAACTGGCCCGTAGCTAGGGGGGGGGGGGGGATGCCCTAGCCCCCCACCCCCTTGAAATTCTGATGAAGGGGGGTTCTTATACTGTAAAGAAATACTAAACATGGTCTTTTTTTTCTGCAATGGCTGATCTTGCAACAAGTGCCCTCCCCCACCCCCCTGAAAAAAATTGCTGGCTGTGGGCCTGCGTAATAAAGAGGATTAGTATGCAAACGAACAATTGCATGTTCAAGCGGGACTACAATAACGCGTTCATAGATAATGTTACAGGTAGCACACAAATGTCAAAGCTCAACAAACAACTACAACAAGCATCAGACACCAAAAACACTGGTATCATAAATATAATGACAAATATTCTTCTAGACAATGATGGAAATCGGGTGTTTGAACGACAAACTCAGGGTAGCTTATTGCATTCCCAATATCGACCTCGGAAAAAAAAATATTATGAAAAAAGCAGCGGTTTGAGCAAAATACGGGCTTCAAAGCATGAGTCGGGATGTGAAAAAAGGACTTCTTCCTGTCAAGAGCTCTAGACAAGACGGTAGCGTTACATTTACCCTTTTGCATAGGGATGCTATGCAAGAAAGATAAACGGGCTATCTTTCTACGCGTTCCAAGAGTCGTAATTTGTTTATTCTATCTTAGCTATACAGTAGCTTCGTGCCTTCTGTTCCTACCAGAAATAAAGCAAACCGCTTTTATTTCAATGCTCGTGAGCTGATGTGTGTCTTCTTTTTTTTTGTATAAGGATCCGACAAGGCACAAGCGTATTCCAGATTTTG